>QFEC01014684.1:0-50805 GCA_003316585.1 Gomphus bonarii | reverse complement strand
GCCCCTCCTCTACCAATCCGTCTCTGCCTCCGCCACTGCCGGCGTCCGAGTCCCGCCTATGTCCGCGCCATCGAACTCGACCACTGCCAGCACGACCCCCACAGTCTCCCCCGCCGCCTCCCCCTTCTGCATCGACCAGACCATGGAGTCGCCCTCTCCCCGCCACCACCCAAACCACCACCCGATGCACCACCAGGACCACCAGGACCATCAGGACCATCAGGACCACCAGCTCGGTATCGATGAGCTCGTCACGCGTCTCCGCACCCGCATCAGCGAGCTCGAATTCATGCTCCGCTTCTCAGGGCTCGAGTCCCCCGACACCAAGCCCCGCGTGCACGCCGACATCGGCCTTGGTCTTGATCCCCAGGAAGGCTCCAGTGGCACATCCTCATCCGTCCCGGGCCCCAGCCACACTAACCCCCACAGTGGCACCGGGCCGCCCTCCCTCTTTACCACGTTCCCCCCGCACCCCATAGGGCCCGCCCCCGCAGACTGGGAGCAGCGCACCAACGCCCGCCTCAAACGCTTCTGCGCCCTCAACCGCGCTGGCAATGCCCTTTGCGCCTGGCACGACTCCCGTCGCGAACGCCGCGTCTACCCGCCTCGCATGGCCCCGCCCCAGACGCTCAACTGCGGGTGCACATATGCCGAAGCGCTATTTGAGGAGAGTCTTGCGCGGAATGATGTTGGAAGCTTCTATCCTGGGGATCATGTCCGCATGGACCCTGCGTTGAGGAATCCGTTGTTGAGGTTGCTGGAGGAAAGGTGAGGCATTCAAACTTTATTCGATTTATCTCGTTTGCTAATGCGTTGTGCAGATACGGCTATCGTGACGGCGACTTTGAACGCACTCCCTCCGGCGGATGGCTAGAAGGCCAGGACGCCCACTCGTGGGAGCAAATGGCAGCCAACTCTACCCGCTCGCGGCGTGAGCGGTAAGGGCGACGCCCGCGAGTAGCCTGCTTCTCCGCTCCATGTGCAATGCTGTGCTTGGGCTTCCGTGCACATGCATATATGTGTCTCGGAGCGGTTTAGGAGGCTGAGTTTCCTGGGGTGCCGGCTTGCCCGTGTCCCTGGGGGGCTTTAATTCTGGCTTGGAGGTTGCGATCCCGGAAAGGCTCTACGCCTCTGAGGACCATATGCGAAGGCGGTGGGAGCTTTATATGTAGATGATAGTCAAGAAATCGCATGGAACGGGGCCTTGTGGAGTTTTCATTCCAAGTGACGACTTCCGGGGAGCTTCATTCGCTCGGCTCGATATGCACACCACGGTGGACATACGACGTTCGACGGGTTGCTCTCATTCTCACCGTTCCACGATCCACGACGAACATGGTTTTCGGTTATTTGACCCGCTCACCATTTACAATTATGTTTTTTGTGTGTTTTTTTCTTTTCTTTCCTTTCCTTTCTTTTCTTTTTTTCAATCCGTCCACGATTATGTTGTCACCATGTTCCTTTGTGGGCTTTGTTCGCTGTCTATGAATTTGATTTATTTCCGTTTCCCTGCTCTCACCGCCTTGATTTCCCTACTCCCTTTCTCACTCCTCTTCCTTCTCCATCCCTTTCCTACCTTACTGTGCCCTTCTTTGCTGTCGTTTTTCAACCTAGTTCCCCTCATTCCCGTACGTTTTCCCTCTTCGTCCCTTTCCATGTCCATATCAATGTTCAACTTTCTATGTTCATAAAAAGCCAAAAAAGAGCGGCTTGTACTATTAGTGATAATGTGAGTAGTATCAATCCTTTAGCTTGTTTTAAATCTGACAACAATCTCTGCAGTTATGTTGTTTTGTTCCGCTTCCGCGGCGATTTTTTTTCCCTCCCCCGTTTTGATAGCGTATATCAACTTTGTTGTGAATTTTATGGACATAAATAACACGTAACACGTATCGAGTATATTCAAATGTCAAAATAACTGGCAAATGCGGGCGTCAATGTGAACACGTAAACGAACGCCTGGGCCGCCATTGTAATTGCACAAGGAGAACAACGTAAACAAGCACAGGGAATAACTTTCAAGCGAATGACGTTACACTACTAAGCAACGAGCAAACAAGCAATCAATCAAACAAGCAGACAAGCAAACACGCAAACAAGCATACACGCAACGAGTTGTCAAAATGCCTCTGGAGGTGCCGCAACATCCTGTATGCCTTATCTTGTGACTTGTTTTCCTTTTTGGTGCATCGGTTATTTCGACGCCTATGCGTTATATATATATACATATATTCTGTTCGATTTATTGAGAAGTGTTGTATTCATTCGCCCATTGGCCTAGATCTGGTGGCATGTGGTTCAACGCTTTCGCGAAAAGCTGCCGTGGCACAGGTTTTGTTGCCATTTGTTTCTTTTTTTGGTACGTCGGTTATTTCGACGCCTATGCGTACGCGTATATGAGTTTTATACATTTATGCGATTCGATCTATTGAGAGATTATTTATTACTTATTCCGAATCTTTGGTCTAGATCTGGTAGGATGTATCATCGTCCTAGTTGAACGTTTTCAAGCGAAAAGCTGCCGTGGCAGAGGTTGCCGTTTGCGGTTGTTTTTATGCGCGGTTGCTGTTGCGGTTCCTTTTTCATCCGAGGGTTGTTATTCACGTTTCATTAGTGCTTTGGTCATGACGCCGTTAGCGAAGCAAGGGTTGCATATGAGAGAGGTAATATAATCATTTACCGGCACGCCAGCACTGTATAAAGCCAATGCCGCCGCCTATATCTTTCTGTGCAAGGGATCTCGTATTACTCCGCTGCGTGTCCCATCTCGATACCGATCTTGAACTTTGATCTCCCAGCTGGGATCGTTAGCGAGTGAATAGGTCCGGCTTTTTTCTTTCCACGTAACAATTCTAGGCCCCCGTCCAGTCCGGATCACCCAGACGTGTCCCCGATATCCCATCCAGCACGCACAAATCGTAAATCACCAAAAAAAAAAAAAGAAAAGGATGAGCAGGTACATTGCCCAGTTTCAGCCAATTACCTGAGCAAGACTTTTTTTTTGATCAGCTGCTGGCATGCACGTGAATGAAAAGGAATTCAAGAGTCTAGCTGTGACGGCCGGTTTGAGGTTTAGACAAGGGTCAATTGCCGCTTTAGCTGCTTGGGTCTCGCGCTTCCCGGTTTCAGTGCATAATCAACTGATGGCGGAGTGTGTTACTTGCGAGCCTTGGTAAGAACTGTGTATTCAAATTACTTGCAAGTTATGGATTACGAAGCGCCAGTCCAAGTGTGAATGATCGCTCTCTTTCAGGACTGTGAGAGTCCACGAGAGCGGAGTCGGAGAGAGGAACAAAGCATTGAGGGAAAAACGATCGGACACATGTAAGTTAGTGCCGCCCATATCGATATGATATTGATACGGAAATTGAGTCCCATGCGAGTTCCCGTCTATAACTTGTTTTTTTTTTTCCTGTTTTTTTTTTTTTTTTTTTTTTTTTTTTTTTTTGTTTTTGGATGAAGGATTGGATGCGCAGCGCACTAACGGAAGTAATCATATTTATACGCGCCCCTTGCGTTACCTAATTCAGCGAGCGTATGACCAATTTCGCTCTGCCCCAGATGAGAGAGATGTTGGATCTCACGGATGATATCATATGGGGGTCACAAAGTTCGCACACTTTTGAAAAGAACATGTTAGAGTCGTGACACGTCAGACGCCCTGCAGTATCCCGTCTTAGCTCGCTTTCGGTGCATTCCGATTGCAGGCTAAAATCACAGAGAAAATACTGCCATACTCGGACCCTTTTTGGTACGGGTCGTCCGGCCTTCGATCGAATCGATGGATATGACCAACTTGCGAGGGGGGGCGCCTAAGGCGCCAAAATCATTTCAAAACTGCGTCAGACAAGCGCTTGCTGGCGCCAGGTCGGGTTCATTTTTCAATAAGTGGATAAGTATGTGTCGATCGGACAGAAGAACGTCGGAGCTCGCAGTCAGCCCATTACACGATACGCTAGAAGCCCTTACATGAAGCAGCGCTGACTGAGTCTGCAAACGCGGGCGGCAAGCGTGGGCCACTCGGCGGGCCGCGGTTCGAGACGTGTGCAAGCTTGCAGACTGAGGGATCGGAATGGGAAGAATACAGAGTGTGTGCTAGGCTAGGGGTTAAGGGGTTCATTGGGTAAAGACAAAAATGTTCTTAAAGGCGACGCCACAAGCGCCGGGAACTGCGCGTATGGGCTTTACTTTCTCCTAAGTGCCTTACGAGGATAAGACCACGACCAATTGATCTACGCGATTTGCTAGGCGTGATGGGCCGACGTTCGGAGCCGACTTGCAAGTCGTTGTCGATATTTCGAGGTTTGGCCGATTTGACATGTCCGCGTGTTGCTTTTAGGCTTTGTGGTATTTTTGATCGGGTGTGTGTTCGGACCATGTGCAACCGTCGTGTTAATGTGCACTGTGCGATACAACAAGTGTATTTTGGTAGGTTGTGCCGTGTTGTAAGCTACATGATGCTGCATCGCCGCCCATGCATTGAAGCCACCATGCTCCCCATACAGGCCATGCTTCTATTTCTCAGCGTCGGCGCCTCCCAAAGTTTCCCAGCTACGACCCCCCTCACCCATACGGGGGAGCCATCCCAGCAAGAAGCGTTGTCAATTCATCCAGGGGCCCCCAGGGCGCCTCTGCATGCTCCGTTCTGCTCTATCTATGCCACCAAGTGCTTGCACAGCATGTTTGGCGCACCCTGGCCAACGGCATATTAGCTGTTTACTTCGCTCAGGCCCTAGATTCCATCTATCTTTAATTGCGTCGATTCGAGGTTTGCACCCTGCCAGCCTCAGCCCCCTGGGCGATGGGCTGTGCCCACCGCCCACCAAGAATCTGCACGGCTTTTGGCAACTGGGGAAGTTATGCACCGCTTCGTGGAGGAATGCCTCGTTGCTCGATTCATGTGTGCGTCGTATATCAGTTCTAGCCAAGCGGGTTATAGATCTACAGCCAGGAGACGGAAGATGGATGCCCCTGTGGACGCCTGGACCCTTTCCATCCTACTTATTCTCCGAGATATGTCACCGGTATCCATAGTCTATCCAGGCACACACACGCCTTTTTCTCACACATAATACAATGTTCATTTTTATCGTCAACAGGCAATTTAGAAATCTAGATGGTGACCTAGGCACCATGCCTCCATACACAGCTGCTGCTGCCATCATGTCCCCCATCATGCTATTAGTAGAACCAGTGATCCGAGGTGTCTCCATCCACCTACTCATTACTCTCTCCTATGCTGTCCTTTTCTAGTGATTGGCTGATGCCTTGGGTCGATCAATTGACACGTTTGGTTCATCGTTTACGCCGCACCGTGGAGTAGTCTTACTCTCACGCGATGCAATCCCGATCAGTCCGTCTCGCAGGTAGTTGATCTTCACGCCACAGGCCAGATAATGGGGTTCGTTTTCGGGAAGCATCATACTTAAGCCTTACCATCTCAGGCGTCGGTACTGTTCGGTATACATCAAGATCTTATCCCATCCCGTTTTCTAATTGATAGCTTATGACTTCATGCGGGGTGACCTGCCAATAAACACATATTACACTTCCCAAAGTACCTAATAACGAGCGATGCTTCTTACGCGTGAGCACGATCACGCGCAGTTGACGTTCAAGTGATCCTTTCCTCGAGTTCTCTCATGCTCATATACCCCTCGAATGATCAAGGTAGTCTGAAAGCGGGAAAAGCCAAAGGACCCAAACCAACCTGCACCTCAGAATTTGGCACAGTTTAGCACTGATACTGTTGGGTATTCACAGCCGGGCCGGCCATGACTTACTCGTATTGACAACTTCAATCCATGTCCCGATGAAAATCGGGTAGGTGCCCTGGTTTTGAAGCACGAGTATCCTACGTAAGTCTCCGGCATTAACAGCATTCGATCCATGGCTGCCACTAAAGCCACATTGTAGACACATGTGGTCCTTCATCTTACTCCTGAGAAGATGACATCTACAATACTCGTCAGGGTCCCTATGTATAATTAAAAACTTAAATATTCTAAAGATGCGCCATCATCGCCGGAATCCGAATTATCGCACTGCAGCCGTGCATCCTTGGATCTCATGAACCGATTCTCACTGCGAGACGGCAACTCATGTAAGGCTAGCCCAAAAGCAGAAGACAAAATCATTCGCTTCTCTTCTATCCTGCTAGATTATGGTTGAGGACGCTTCTCGAGGAGATTTCCCCCAGAAGATCGGAAGAGGGGATCCACAAATTAACCAGCACACAATTCATGCAGGGCAAGCTAACACTGGCAACGAAGCGTGATGTACAATGAATCATTCACATCGGCAACTTTAGATGCTTGTTTGCCGATGATACCTCACTACATGTTTGTTCCCAAGCCTCCTTGGGATCCTCTCACTGAATTGTCCAAGAGGTGAGGAGCATCGACGCGATGCTGCGCGTCTGCAATACTCATCGTGCTCCATTTTGTCAGATCCAGCCGTCTCACGAGCAGAGCATCGCTGGAGATTTGCACATCAATCATTTCAAGATATCCCCGAGCCGGCTATCCTTGCAAGACGACGACTCATTTACGAGTCCTGTGTGGTTAAAAAGAGGACAACAAGGAACAAACAAGTTAGTTATACTTTCGATGTGTATTTGCCGCTGAAACTTCACAGCAGACAAGATGTTTGTTCTTGACCTTACTTGATCGCCCTCTCGCTGGAATATCCAAGTGGCGAGTGGAGCGTGATGTTTCAGGGTAAGCGGCTGCAATACTCATCGTGCTCTTTTTGTCCATGTCCCGAAAACCACAAGCATCACTTACGCATCTATCATCAGAAGGGGTCCCAAGCCTACCCTTGCGAGATAACGACTCATTTGTGACTGGTGTGTGTGTGGATAAAGACAGTAATAAGGAAGAAGCGAGTCACTCTCGCTTCTCCAACAGCGGCGTTTTTTTTTTTTTATCTCCGACCCGAGAAGGACGGGAATCCAAAACACCAATGCCACGTAGAACAGCGATACAGAACCCCAACGCCACACAATTAATTCCTCTCAGAATTTGAGAGCACAATGCCACTGCTTGCTCCATGCGCCGGTATCTCTATCGCGAGGACTATGAAGTGGTGCCATCCAATATCGCAGATGCATAGTGCGGCGGTGATCGTATACATCGCCGCAACAGGGTTATGCCTGACATTGAGAAATTAATTCCAAGTAAGACTGGCCAATGTGTGTATGGTTGACGTCAAGCATGAGTGTCTCAATTTGATAACTTTTCAGGTGGTATGCCTTCTCACTGAGATCGCGGTGGGGGGATATCACCGTGATGAGGCAGGATAAGTAGTTACAATGCTCATCGGGTTCGGTTGTCCAAGTCTAATCTTATCGAGTGATTCACTACCATCTCCGGAATCAGACCTCATCCATCACTTCATCGGATCCTCTGATCAAGCCTGGTCCTCATTACGAGATGACTACCGCCTGATTTACGATTACTCGTTAATTAGAGAAGAGAGTGCTACAAAACTTGTTTCTCCTGTTGGGTTTTTGGGTCCGGTTTCTCCGGGAAAGCATCGACTTCTGGGGAAGGCTTCCCCGGAATATCAGAACAGCGATCGATAACACCATCGTTGGGCAGAAAGGCGATGCAGAGTTGTATCGTGCCACAGGTGGTTCTCAGTCTTTCAGCACGAGTCAGCCTCCATAGTGCAAGGCCAGCCAGCGTGCCACATGATTATCTAAGCTGTTCATTATTTACCGTAAGCGAGCCGAGAAGTAGAAGATGCTACGTTGCATCAATTTGAGATTGATACTGACGATATCAATAGCCTTGTATTCTGCGTTGATGAGATCTCTCTTATCCATCTTAGATCTCTTGTGCACAGGCTTGGTAAGCTAGGATTTCCCGTCAATTAATAAAGGGTTGGATTGCCATCTGCCAATAGCATGAAGCAGAGCGGTAATAACACTACATCCGCTCTTTTAGTGCAGTTTCTAACGGTCGGCTAAGATCGTCCCTGTGCCAACTATTGCCGACAACACCGCCGTCACTCCATATGTGGTATTTAATCTTGGAAGAGCAATGGATAAGTACCGTGCACAGTTGTCTGGCTGGTGTTTAATTTTCAGGTCGTTCTCTGGTGTTAGCTCAGTTGCACCGCAACTAACAAGTTAGCAATGATTATTATTTGGTCCTCGGAAGTCACAGATGTGCACCCATCATCCGTATGTAGAAAAGATTGATTATCCCCCCTTGTTCTATCGTTTATGCGAGCATTTCACTGATCATTCAAGATCAAGTCCTGGCAGTCAGCATCGGTGCCAACGTGCATAACCTTGATGCTTCCTTGGCTTGCCTTCAAGTTCCTCGAACCGGCGCGCTCCTTTGGGGCCTTGTACCTAGAAATAGGAAATATAGTGTATTTTCCTCATCGTTGATCCCCCTCAGGCCGCTTACACTCGTCATCGTGCCTGTCCCGCCGGCGTTATCCCCAATGTAAGGTGGAATAGCGCGGGCAGCCACGGTTGACTGACATGAGGGCAGTGTTACTGTCAAAAAATTTCTGATCTAATCATTTCAAGTGATAGCTCGAGCTAATCACCCAATACGGTCAATACAGTTCCTCTCACGGCTGTGTACTGCTGAAATGCACGCCTATTAGGGAAAATAGAAGAAGAAAAAACAGAGAGGAGGGCCGAGTCGGGAAACTTTCTTGTCATCCGAATCGAGTCCGAGGTATGCGAAGAAGCTGGTGGTCATTGGCGTTTGACACTGTGCAATGGCAGTACTCTTCCATGGATGCTCTTGGAACAATATGACAGGCTCGGATCAGCACGTTAGTATGTACTTTTTAGTTTCCAGCATAACGTATAACTAGTTGCGAAGAACATTCATACTAATAAGTCCTATCGGAAATAGGTTCCACACATCATAACGATCATGATAGCGTTGATACTTGCATATAGGCTATGGTCACCATACATTCCTCAATTGCCATAACCGATCGATGCCTCGCTGAAGACTAGGACCTTGACCTTGCCCTGCCAACTATACCTAGGTACGTAAGGGACAGAAACAGGCAGACAAATGATAAAAATAAAACAAGGATATGTTTTTCATCATGCGATGCACTCCGTTTGCTTGCGAACATGGGATAACCACAGGGATGGTGATCCCATCATTATTTCGGGTGAATCGTCCTTTTAGTCCTGGACCAGGCATGTAGTCTATGCATGCAACGGCGTGACGACGATCTACTGGTAGATCCAACCAAAAGGGTGCCACTACGGGAACCTACGGGCCCAAGATATTTCTCTAGCCATGCGAGTGGACTGCATGGCTGCCATGCGACCCCCTGTCGATGGACAGATGCGGCTCCAAGGGCGCCAGGTCCGCCCAAGTGGGGCCTACCTGACCCTGGGGCTATAGCTCAGTGGTCTTACTAGTAGGCTACCGAATAGGCACTAAATGGCGAGCACACAAATCCAGGGTCGTGCGGCAATGAGTCTGCTTGAATTTGATATTTACCACAGGGCTGGATACGGTTTGGATCTAGGCAGGCCGTTTCTGACTCTGAGGTGCCCGATATAAGGATGTTCATTTCGGTACTGCATTCTGCATGAGGCTAGTTTGAAATTGGGTTGACTTACATAATTATGATATATGCCAGTCTAGTCTAGGTTGGGTGTAGATATTAAACATTCATAATCTATAGAAAAGAAAGCACTGTATAAATTGACAGCATTGCTTGAGGTTATGAAAGATCCCCGTAATCGAAATCGCGTGCTCCAGCTCTATTTTCAAACCTTTCCTAGATGGAGAATAGAGATGAGGTGTTTGATAAATTGCAAACATACATCTATCTAATGACCAATTTCATAAATGATAATGAGCTTGTGACGTTGGTGGGGCATGTAATGTCAAGCACCCAATAATGAGTCTTATAATATTACTCTTCTTAACTTTCACCAATTCCAGTCCTCCTCTTTATCTACATTTTTATTTTGATCTACCTTTGGTGCGACTAGTACCTTTACTTGCGGCTGCAGCACTTTCCCCAATTTACATTCGTCCTCCTCGTCTAACAGTGACGGTGATGGGGACGACAACACCCTCGTTGAGCCGGGTTCCGAGCTTGTTGAATCGAAGAAGGAAGAATCCAAATTGTGTTGTGAGGAAGGCTGGGGTTGATCACTGTTTCCCTTGGGTGTTTTGGAAGACTGAGTCTTGGGAGGAGGAATCGGTGGCGCAAGTACAGCTAGCATATCATTTAACAGGGTGGATGCGCGTTTAGATTGTTTAGATAGCCTGTGAGGAGCGTGAGCAGCGTCTTGTTGGAGAAGAAACCAAAACTTACGTTTCATTGCCTTTGAGCTCTTCCCATTTCTTATTTAATCCCGGAGGTACCCAGTTGGCCATCTGTCTGCTAAGCACGGTCGAATTCTCCGACAACGACGAGAAGGGGGAGGGGAATTGGGATAAGTTTACTGAGGTTGGTCTTGATCTCCGTTTATTGGACGATGGATCATCCTCAGCCATCGATGTTCCTGTGTCCTCTCCCGCGGGTGACTGCACAAGAGAATACGGGTCCTGACCCGTGGCGTGTGACTGTGTTGTAGCGGAAGCCTCCCCAGTTTCCGGGCTTGGAATTGCGGTGTTTCCACCGTCAATAGAAGAACCAGAAGATCGACGGCTTGATGATGAGAGGTCACACAAGGACCCAGCACTCGATCGTGAACCAGAGAAAGACGACCGATCCCATGTTGAGCCTGACGATGTCGTGCTGATGCTCTCTCTATTGCTAGATGAAGTGGAGGATTCCGTCACCGTAGACTGTGAATGCCTTCTTGACTTGAGCGATGGAGTTGATAGCGGTGGCTGTGACGTTGTGGATGGACCTGCTGCAGTAGGTTCTAGTGCAGCAAATACTCTTCCAAGTCCACTCTGCACACCCTCTCTGATGCCGCCCAGCATTTCGCCTCCTACACTTGTGGGTACGTCGGACCGAACAGACGAAGGTAATCCCTTGCTAACGATCCGTTCCCATTTGCGTTTTAAAAGGAGCAGTTCTGCCTCGTGCTGTGAAAGCTGTGTACGGAGCTCGAGACATTTTGATTCCTTCTGGGCAATAAACCGCAAGAGATCCGCATGTCTGACCAACCGTGCATCAGCAAACTTTGTTTAAATGATGCTCAAACAAATCGAACTTCTCAGCGAGGGTAATTGGCTCGGTTTCTCGCACCTCAGGATGCGACGCTACCTTTGAGGCCCCGGGCTCATCACCGGGAGTCCTCTCGGCCAGAATAACTTTAGAACCTACAGAATTACTCCGTCCGAGTCCTGATACTGGCGACCGCGTCTTCGCTGAGTCAGTGTTGTAGGATATGCTGCTTTGCCGCCGTGGGTTACGTTTCGGGGTCACTTCGATATCTCTCAACTCCTTCTCATTCAGACTTAGCGGGGCAGACAAGGGAGCGTTAAATCTCGCCGAGAGTGGCGTGGGTGAGCCGGAAGCGCCGGTTGAATGCGATACAAGATGGAGTGGGCGAGGTAACGGGCGAGAGGTGCTCGCCCCCGACATAATGTTGGGAAGTGGACTTCTGCTGCAGCTACAGACTCACAATCAAGTAGCAACCGAACCCGAGCGCTTATGTAACGGTAACCACTAGATTAGATCATCGAACTACGCACTCTCAACTACAATATAAATGCATACCGTAACCTCAATATGCACAAAAAGATTATACCCAGCTTGAATTAGTGATAATATATGACCCCCAATAATGCATAGCCCAGCTGTCTCAGCTGAACTACCGCCATACATTGCTGCAATTCGGGCTGTAATTATCTTTTCACGTAGGAGCACCTATGTCTCAGATCAGGTGAAATTGAAGGGATTGTTCAAGATTCAAGAAATCCACAGCTTTCTTGGGCCTCACTACAAAAACCAAAGCATTATGCTTGCAGATATCTCAAAAGTATTCAGGGAATTTTGTAGTTAATATTCGAGGCCAAGTTTAGCACTGAGTTTGATAAATTCTGAATCCTTCCGCAGTGTACTGCAAGTCTCACACCAAGATAATATTATAAAACGAATATTCAGAGAGAGCACCTGACTCCGGAATGTAAATCACACCCCAAGGAATTACCACCGATGAGAGACATGGACAAATCTGAAGCTTGAAGTTCATTGAACCATCACCCCCTCAACGCCTCATCGTGGTGACCTCAATGTGTAAAAACTACGAGCGCCAAAAGTTCGACTGGTAATCAGCGACTGCCGCAGGACGAAGCTCGGGACTACTTGCTCGCTGAAATTGAGAAGGTCCTTGACGCGCTGGGGAAACAGCATTGGAAATGTGCAAGGGGTGGTCACCATCACGAACAGCCGGTGAATGTGTGAAGATCGAGTTAGGAGCGTTGCCGGACGAGACATTGCTTGGAATACGGTAGACTGAAGTTCTAGGCGGACAATAACGTGGGGCAATATGTATGGGTTGCTCGCCCCGACACTTATCTGGTCGCCGGTTGCCTTCTTGGCGAATGCCATCGTTGCTGAGCTGCCCTACAGAGGATTGACGCAGGTTGAGAGGACGGTTGAGGAGAAATGGGCTTTCTCCATTTCTGGGGTTGAACTGGACCGGGCGAGACCCTCGGACAAAGCTGGTGTGATTCATTCGTGGAGAGCAATTGTGATCATTTGTCTGCAGTTCAGATCTCTGAAGAACAGCATAGAGTGGACTGGAAAGATGATCAAAGGTCTTTTTTTTACTTGTTTGGATACCAGACTGTCCCGCATTATCTGTGGGACGAATCTAAAGCAGGTGTAAATGCAGACCGGATTGCTCAAGGAGAAATGAAATTTATTACGGTTGCTTTCCGCGACGAATGGAGTGACACCTTAATTCGACCTTTTATATGCTGAAGGGCGTGCTTGGTTTCTGCACGAAAAGAATCTCTATCCTGTACAAAAAATGTCATTCAAACAATGTAGACTGTCAAAAAAAAAAATCGTGGGACCTCTTCTACCGCGATTTGCGGCATATAGCTGTGGGAGACTGTGATGTTGTCTGCCTAGATAACGATACACATGTGAGTAAATATTCTTGAGGCTCCTTAGTCTTCCGGCACATGAATAGCTACGAAGATGGTTTACAGACTACCGCTATGTTAACACTTCCCTAACATAATCAACAAAAAAGAATGAACGTGTTTTGACCTTGTGAACGTGCTCAATGTACGAGGGTTTGTCCAATAGCCTCGACGGGTTCTGAATTACAAATGAAGGGGGAAAAAAGAAACAAAAGATGGGCGTACTATTTCTGATATTTGAGTGACCGAGGTAGAAGGTAAGGAGGGCAATCCATTGACAGGAAAATTAAGAAGAACAGAGCACTAAGGAGAATTGTTAGATTTATGAAGACATCAATTAAGTTGAATGACCGGTAGGCTATTAAAGCAAGTTGTCACCTTAGAAGCTGTCAGTCATTTTTACTGAGACAAGTAAGGAAAAGTGTTACATATGATTCCAAAGCCCCACTGGCGGTAACGGCATGAGTTCGAGTGCCCGAAGAAGGAATCATCTCCTTTAGATCATCCTGTCCCCCCCAGAAAAAAAAATCAAGAAGCATATAAGTAGCCTGAGCAAGTCCGATGACAAAAGATCACTTTAGCAATTTTTTTGTCAAGCTGGATGCGCTCCGTCTCAAGATAACGGGTCAGCTTTTGCTTGAGAAGAGGAAGTTGAGCATAAAAGGCCGCTTTCCAGATCTTATTATCGTATTTATAAGAAAGATGGCAATTATGTAAGAATACACTCACCATAGCCCGCATCTCGGCCTGCTTGGTTCTGGCCTCAATTTTAGACATAGTAATATCGAGGTCTCGCTGAAAATGTTTGGGTTTATCTCTGATACTCATTCAGAGATATGCAGACGAACCACTATCGCAAAATGTCTCTTCCTCTGAATCTCCCGCAATACCTTTTGAATACTCGATATATAACAACATCCTGCTTCCGATTAGACTCGCACCTTGTTTACAGCATCACGAAACCGATCTCGTAATTTTATAGCCTTAATTTGGCGTTCCATGCCTTCGATTCTACAATTCAAAGCATCCCTCCCTCGTTCCAATTCACCGATAACAAGGGCTGCTTGTTGAAAATTTGTCCGTTCGGCATCAAAATGATTTTTGAAACATTTCATATCCATCATCGCGTCATCGCGCTGGACACGCATATCTACCATTTGGGCTTGAGATTCTTGTATTCGATCCATAAGTTTCGTGATTTGCAGTGTCGATTCTCTCTCCGCTTCCGCTTTTTGTTCTGCCAATGACTGAAGTGCACCTAATTGAGTTCGTATTTCCGTTGCCACCGTTTTGACAACTTGGCACTGTTGTTCATTCACATATCTTTGTATGTGCAGCTGTGCCTTCATGTTACTTTTGACTCGTTCATCATCGGCCTGGTCCCCAAGAAAGATGGAGTCTTGAACTTTCTGCACAGCATGCTCTGCAGTACTGTCATCACTGGAGCTCTTCAAGATGTCATCTGCAAGCAGTCAGTAATGAAGATCGTTCTGGGGACTTGCCCCGTGGTCCGAAGTAGTATGAAAAAAGAAACATCCGCTGATTTCCTGAGCCTCGACTCCTTGCACAGGTCGGGTCTTGAGCAAAACAAGAGGTAAGGCGAGACTTGTCTTCAACTATCACCAAACTTATAATTAACCACAACAGGTTTTAATGTAGCCTCACGACAAAGCCCGGTTTATTCGTAAACATATTGATGAGTGTATCGCACGCAGTGCGAGAGATGATGAAGTAGTGAAAGTCTCAATGATCGAGGAAACAAAGTATATGAGGGTAGCAGAGAGCAAGTCAATCGTCACACTGTGACTTTACGTGACTGGGTGCGTTTACGCCCCACCGAATGATTATTACAAACCTTTCACCCGTTTTTCGAGTGCATATAATAGGAATTGACTACAAAGTAGAAACGGGCGTCTTGCCCTCAGGAGCTCTAGCCTTGAATATATTTCTTTCTCGAACCACAGCTAAAATGTTTTGAGCCTCCTTATGGCCTGTCTCTTCATCTACTCGCTCTCTTCCTATTCTCGAGAATGAATGAGCATACGTCAGGGAAATACGAGGGATCATTGCCCACCTACGATGGCCCAATTCCTCGTACTTGGAATTCTCAGCATTTCACACTCAACCTTCCATCCGCAGGCTAGTGATAGATAAGCTAGCCAAATCCGATACTTTGAATAAGATGTGCCCGCTTGACTCTCAGAACCCAGTCCTAACCCAGTCACAAAAGTTTCATGCTCTGGGGACTTCGGTTCGAACTGGGGAACTTGAAATGCGCCTGCTCTACCACGTTCGTAGCGAGAATCAAAATCCCAAGGGCAGCATGGGATGGATAAATAGCCAGATGCGGGAAGTAGTGCTGATAAAACTGGGATCCAGGGTGTGAGCTCATCGGCATGATTACCGATCAGAAATGTGGAGGGACGAAGTTGCGGGTGGGGGTCAAAGGGATTGAAAGGTTGCACGTGAAGATGGCGCTGAATTTCTTGGGGAAAGTGTGACCATGATGTACGAACTCTGACATCAAATCCCTCTCCCATGTATCCCTCGGAGAGCAGAATACAGGTTAGGATGCCGTTACCGCAACTTGTTTATGTCACAATTAGATTGCTTTCTATTGTCTATAGAGACCCACCCAATATCAACGAAACCACCTGGCGGACGAGGCCAATCATCCCACGGTCGATGAGTTGTATCTTGTAATATGTGAGACCTGGATTCGGAATTTTTTTGACAGCGATAAGTATCCTTCCATAAGAGCATAAGAAATGTGGCAATCCCGACGTCCTACATTAAGAGTAGTTAGCTAACGTATGTGTGTTGCGGGACGTTTGGGAATTCCAAGTAACCTCAAAGACATGTTTTGAAGGGTCAGTGGACTCATGCCAATTATCAACGAGGGACTTATGTCGTTCCTTTAGGATGAGATAAAGGTCCTGGTATGCATCTCTGGGTATGAGAACATCGTGGGAGACACGCTTTTGGTAGTTATTCACAGCACCCCATCCGTATCGATCCAAAGTCTCAAGAAGAGAAAGACATGTACGGTATATCCGTGATGAAAGGTTAATTTCAGTCGTGTTCCAGGGAACAACCTCAATAAGAATATGATGGGCCTCAGAAGTATTGTGGATGTTTGTGGCGACATAACGAAACGCAAGGTGTGCAACGGCGGGGTGATAGTAGGGTAAAGCTTCATGTTTTGCGAGGCGAGGTGTCAAAATCAGGACGCATGGTTGAGAAAGAATAGGGTCATGCGAGAGGTATAGTGTACAGTCTTGTTCAAGTGCCCTGTCTCGGCTGGGACGGCGAGGCAATAAACGACGATGGATATTGCGCAAAGCCACGTGGCCCATTATAAAGGGAATCCCCGGGGTGTTGAGTGGCTGATGTATCAAGTTATGATCAGAAACAACTTCAGACCGTAAAATTAAGGATGAGTTGTATTCCGGATGGTTGATTAGCGTCATGAGCGCAGTTTCGAACTACACGATGTAAGCATTTTCCAAAAGAATAGCGGAAGATCGTCGATTTATTAACTCACAAGTTCCAATGGAAACTGGGCTGGACATGAAACTACTGGTTTCCATATTGTTCCGTCCTGAAGCGCGAGTGGCTCTACCAGGTGCTGAGTGTCGAAGCGCGGTGTCTCTTGGAATCTAACTCGTACGCTCATCGAGTTTAAAATTTGAAATTTCAACCTCCGTCTTTACCTTAAACAACCGCTATCGTCTACCACGACATGCCAGGACTGCTTTCGACTACTGACTGGGTTTTTGATCTCAGTGATCCTGCCTACAATTCTGATTGGGGTGAAGATGAAGCTAACACTAAGAAGAAAAGCTCTGATTCTGACATTCTCAAGTCTATGGATCTCTCGTCTCGAGAAGATGTAGCATACTACAAGCCTACCCCCTGGACAATCGCTAAGCTAAATGCCGCATGCCGGCCCCTTCCCATCAGTTCTGAAAAACTAGTGCCAGCAGATAAATCCCGACCAAAACAATCAGAAATGCCCAAACAATTGACCATTGCTCAGGCTTTTTCAAACCACTCAGCGCCATGCGGACAGTCTTCAAAAGTTCCTATCATCTGCAAAAATGAACATATCTGCAAGACGCAGAATTCTAACGTAAATCATGAAGGGTCTCCGATGGGCAAGACCGAAGCACAACTATCTCATACAGATACAAGAGTTTTTCCAGACAATCCTACAGCTCTTGCTGAACCTGTAATATGCTCCTCAACTACGCTTAAACTCACTTCAGTATCTGGCAATAAATACAAACTTCTAGTGGATACATTGAATTCAGATGTCAATGTCCTCGAGCCGAGCTTTACCTCTGGTACTCCATCGTCTCGTCACGTCGGACGAACAAACATGAATCACTTGAATTCTACTCCAATTGAAAACATATATTCTTCCCAGAACTTCCAAGCGCTTTCTAACGCTCGTCCAGTCACCTCTGTAAAAGCTTCGGACATACTTCCCGTCTCTAATTTTGACCTCCCGATTCCTCCCGACTCAAACATTACACCCCTAATTCCAATATCCGGAAATATTGCACCAATACCGCCATATACTGTTCACCATTCCGACGACTCGGTGAAAACTTATGCTTCTGTCAAAAACTTGTCGGAGACAGGTCTTCAATCAGTACTTGACATGAATTCAAGTGAGTTTCATCTTTCATTTCTATTATTGACAATCTTGAAAATAGGAGATATGTGTATGTCTCATAAGACACCATGTATGCAGCCAAAGAAATTTCAAACTACTATCAACCTCGTACCCCATCCCCCAAACGTTACTTCCATTCCTATACTAGAAACATGCTAACCACACCTATTTGCTCCCTCCCTTATCCCTATGTACCGATTCATACACCTCTTTCAGCCTCAAGACCTCCGCTGCGACGCCAGAACAATTTAGTCGTCTCTGATTTCCCACAACCTCCAGCCCCAATACGCTCATTCGGTTGCGTCACTTCAAATTTGTCTGATCCCTACATTTCGCCTCACCGCCCTTCCCGCACCGTTACCACACCCAACAAGTTTAACGTAGACAATAACTCCAACGGTTTTGAAGGACTTACATATCAGACTCCTACATTTGCTTCAACAGCTTCTGAATTGCACCATCCCCGGCAGCATGATGCGTTCCATCCATTTTCTCCGACTTATGTACCCATTGATTCATCTCCCTCCCCTTCTCTTGGTCCCTACACTCGGAACACTCGACCAACATCCCGACCTCCTCCACTTTCGAAGGAGGGACGGACTGTCACCGCATACGCACCTGTCGAAGATTCAGAGGAATGGTCTACATTTCCTGCTCGCAAGAAACGGAAGAAATTTGCGTCTGGAGTCACCACTACTCGTAAATTCATGCTGCCAGTCATAATACCAACGAACATGGCCAACGTCACGCCTGTGAAAAGAACGTTGACTCTCTACAAACCACCCCCGGCGAACTCCGGAAATGGATGTCAAGATTCCATCATACTGAAACCAAGGAGAGCAAGAGTAGAAGAAATGAGGAGATTCGGCCCTTTCCGAACTACAGCAAGCGTTGCGAGTGACAATCGAGACCTGGATATGCTTGACCAAGCCGATGCAACGTTAAAGGAATCAACGCTGGCGCCAATCTCAATTTGAAAAATAATAACCTCCGTGTCCTCACCACATACGTCTCCTTTCTTGTCTCCATCCCCAATCTCGTCTTTTCACTCTCTAAAATTCAACAGACGTATCCTACTACACGAAAAATGATTTCAGAGATGAAAAATTAGAACTATATCATTCATGAAACTTTCTGGAAGTGATTATCGTCTGCCCCAGTAGCGCAAGCATGCCTGTGAGCAGGGATTTAGATTGCTCGACTTTGAAAGCTGTGGCGTCGTCAGAAATGACGATTGTGTGAATACAGTGTTAAAAATAGGGAGTCA
Organism: Gomphus bonarii; assembly: GCA_003316585.1. Taxonomy (NCBI): domain Eukaryota; kingdom Fungi; phylum Basidiomycota; class Agaricomycetes; order Gomphales; family Gomphaceae; genus Gomphus; species Gomphus bonarii. Next base: position 31,802 of record QFEC01014684.1, on the reverse strand, counting down.
AGCAAATGCTGGAGTCAAGTAGTATGGCCACTACACTGGATAAAGTGTAGGGAAATAACTAGAGATTAAGTGAAAGGTTTAAGGATAAAGATGTTGTGAGATCATATTAAGATTGTTGTGGAAATGTTTTAATTGTTAGAACTGTTGTAACCTATTATTATTTACAGTGAACTACTTCCTTATATACTAGTGATATATAGGAGGTAAGGGGCAAACATAACGTGTGAAATGTGGTTAACATGAGGGGTAAAGACTACATGTGATAAAATGATGAGGGGAAATGATGTGGGAAATGTGTCATAATGTAAAGTGGTAGAATATCATGGAAACATACATATGATTCGTCATATAGAGTGGTAGAATATCATGGAAACATACATATGATTCGTCATATAGAGTGTCATTGTATTTGGGGATGTATGGAATAAGTTGTGACCTGTCCGAGATGCCCTGGAGGGTTTTCTTACGCGAAGGTTTGATTGCGTTGGGCGCTTCGGCTCGTTCTCTAATCGGTTGGAATCATCCATAAGGCTCGATCTGGCAAAGAGGTAATGATAGATATTGGTGGGGACTCGACTCGTATGACGTTTGGTTGGATAATGACTTGTTAAATGGCCTGAATGGCAATCCCTCGGCTCTGCATAATGAAATGGCTCGTATACGCGTGTTTGCGCCTCGACTTGACTCGGCTCAACTCGGAGATATCTTGGACTTGACTCGTGAGTTGATAATAAAATTTTGAATGTATAAATTGCTCAATATGAATTCCCAACATACAGAAGTTGATATCCCTTGCTTGAAGGGAACAGTTGTTGCTCGGGGCATCAGTGATACATGTGAATCATGAAGAGTCTCACAGTAATGCATGGAATAAATGATGTCTAAGATAGCAAAGGGTGAAATAGGTACTGTACTGTAACTTATAGTGAATCGAAGGTGACAAGTCATATCTTTTTTGTACATGGGCATAAGCAACTCATAAGTACATACAAAGAAATCGGACAATAGGTTAATGATATGCATAATTCATGATAAAAGAGACGGAAGCTGTCCATTACCTAATGCTGCACTCAGTCATTAGACTTCTTCTCCTCTTCTCTGGCTCCCTTGCACCCCACACCGTCCACACCCGCAAAGTTTCGTCCTCGCCGAACGTCATGACGCGCGTACCATCTGGTGCAAGCACACTATCAACAATAGGATCCGTATGTGCATCCAGGACAGAATGAACACGTCGAAGTGATGGATACGAGTGGACCAGAAGTGCGTGTCGCGTTGGTATGGCATCCGTTCTGGACAATCCACTGGTATTGCTCATCGCGGAATGTCTACGATTACGTGACGCTGAGTGGGGAAATGAGACTTTTGGAGCATGTTTGCCTTGGGTGCTGAGAATTTCTGTGGTGTGAGGAGAAAAGTGAAGGGAGGAAATATCAGATGATAGCGAGAGTGTGTGTATGGGACCAGATGACACTGTGTCAAAGTTGGAAATCGACCAAATCCTTACTGTGTGATCAGATATACTCCCACCCGTTGCAAGTAAATGGGGGCTCCAGGGGGCCCATGCAAGAGTCTAATACCATAGGCGTCAGGAAAGGGTCTGATGTGATGGTGTGATTGGAATATCTTACCTTCACTTCACTCCTATGAGCGGTTTTTCTGTGGGGGGATTTCAGGTCAAAGGTTTTATTTGCTCGCCAATCCGTACACCTGACGATTCCACTCTGGAGTCCAGATGCAAGGTACAATCCATCTGGGCTCCATCGGAGACCAAGTACAGAATGTGCTAGTCCACCGTGCCCACTTTTGATTGCCTTGTCGAACCTAGGATCGAAAAGATCTATTGACCCGTTCGCTCGGCCCACTGCAAGCAGGCCTTGTTCCTTGGACCAGCTCAGCGCTTTGACATGACGTAGGTCGGTGTTCGCCCAAATCTCAAGAGTTGAAACAACTGGCAACAAGTATCTCTGAATCTTGCTCGTAACGGTATCGACCAATACCGTTCCGCCCCAGTCATTACCAACCGCCAGGTGGGAGCCCGATATCCACTCTACGGATTCTGCGGCGCCATATTCTACGACGCTGGAGACCGCACTCGTGTCCATGTGATGTGTGAACACGCGCCCATGGATGACAGCCGCAATCATATTCACAGAGGACCAGGCACATGGATGGGGAGGAAATCGGTCAATGGACCCAGAATCGAGTACTCTATCCGGTTTTTTTCGACCATGTTTAGCTGCTGAGTACATGCAGTCGGGTTTCACGGTAGCTGAAATTAGACTTCGTGAGAGATGGGTGCGTAATGAGTGGGTATGATCTGAGAGTTGGTATTTAGTAGGCGGGTCATCGTGGAATGAAAGAAGTCTAGGTCCAGAAAAACCTAATGCTCGTGCAAGGCGGTTGGATCGAGGACTCGTCATGTTAATAGGGTAAAAGGGTTCAGTGGTGGTAAGTGTAGGCAGGAAACGATCACACTGTATGCGATGTTAAATAATGCAGATTTTGGGAAGCATAAACGAAACACGCGCAATATCTTTATAGACGGGTGAAGCCTCGGTGGCTGGAGTGAACTCGCTGCGAAGTAGCAACCCATAAGGAAAAGAAGATCTTCGGCGTTTCGCGTCATTTGCATGTAGCGCATCGCCAGGCCCACGAGTTCGTTTTCTGGATGGCGTCTTTAACAAAGATAGGCTGTTTGAAGGTTAAACACGGCGCGACAAGATTTAGATGCTACCTACTGATCATGGCTTGGACTAGACGTCATGACTGGGAAAGATTGCTGCACGTGATTACAATCGATGTTGCCAACAACGCGTCCTCTGTGACAAACAACACAGACGCATGACGTCATATGTAACATGGTTAACACTTCTATTTTTATGTCTATACAACATCCGATTGTCGAAAATTCCTGTCATAATTATTGGTACTCGTACAACTCATTCCCTTCGAACTTTCTGATAGTAGTGGATCAAACCCATGGTCTGCAAAGTAATGATTACATCAATCACATTGCTTCAAACACGATATTTGGGAACGTACAGAGCTGTCATGACCTGTCACATCCTTTGGAGAGTTCAGTTGTGCAAGAATGTTCTTAGCCAGTACCTATAGATAAAGAAATATCAGTGTCTTCGCTAAAGACCAATGAAGAATCACGATGCCTACTTTGCCAAGTTCTACACCCATTTGATCTGTCACGAATTGATCAGGAAAGAAATCCTAGGGGTAACTGCCAACGAACCAAAGGAATTGATACCCCAGATCGTGCCCTGAACAAAGATTTTGTGCTCATACATGGCGATGAGCGACCCAAGGAGGCGTGGTGTCACTACAGGGAACATAATGCTGTTGCTGGGACGGTTCCCCTCGAACACTTTTGACTTAACAAGAGTTTCAGATGCATTCGGGCCTAGTTCCTATCGATACATCAATAATGGAGTTGCTAGTTCCACTAGGAATATCAGGACCATACCTTGCGCACCTCCTCCTCAGTCTTTCCGAACGCAAGAGCTTCTGGTTGAGCAAAGAAGTTGGATAGAAGAATCCGGTGGTGTTTAGAGTGGGCGATGGGGTTAAGGGAAGATGCTGGAGCGAGAAAGTCCGCTGGGATGAGCTTTGTGCCTTGATGGACGAGTTGATAGAATGAATGCTGGCCATTAGTGCCTGCGGCACCCCAGATGATAGGCTACGTCAACCGATGCTCATCAGATTGAGAAAAATAGAGAAATAGAAAGCTATTAACTCCAGTTTGGTAGTCCACACGCTGGCCCTGCTTTGTGATGAATTTGCCATTTGACTCCATGTCACCCTGCTGGAAGTAGTCGGCAAACTTGTGCAAATATTGGTCATATGGCAACAATGCATGTGTTTGTGCCCCTATAAGGAGATATAGCTCAAGAATCAGGACAGTGTACAGTACTACTGACCGTAGAAGTTATTGTACCAAATGCCTATGAGTGCAAGCAGCACTGGCAAGTTATCCTGCAAGGGTGCCGTTCTGAAGTGTTTGTCCATTGTATGGGCACCCTTCAACAATTGCTCAAAGTTGTCATATCCGATAACCAGGGCGATCGATAGGCCGATCGCGCTCCATAAGCTATATCGGCCACCAACCCAGTCCCAGAACTTGAACATGTTCTCCTGGGCAATACCAAACGAAGTAACTGCCTTTGTATTGGTGCTGAGGGCGACAAAGTGTTTTGCAACATGTACTTTGTCCTTGGCTGTGCTGAGGAACCAGTCGCGGGCGGACTTTGCGTTCGTGATAGTCTCCTGGGTTGTAAAGGTTTTGCTAGCGACGATGAAGAGTGTCGTTTCGGGGTCACATTGTCGCACGACTTCTGATATATGTGTCCCATCAATGTTGGAGACAAAATGAGCCGTGAGATCGCGCTTGGCGTAATGTTGCAGAGCTTCGGTGACCATGACGGGACCAAGATCGGAGCCTCCGATACCAATGTTGACAATAGATTTAATAGGCTTGCCTGTGAAACCTTTCCAAGCACCACTGCGTACCGCGTCGGAGAATGTGCGAATGTGATCAAGCACTGGCTTGACCTCGTCCGCACCTGGTTCATCGATTGTCCATTGAGGGTTGAAGTTACGAAGTGCAACATGGAGCACAGCACGATCCTCGGAGGTATTAATATGTTCGCCTTTGAATAGCTTTTCCCTTGCTTCAGGAACGCTAGCTTCCTGAGCGAGTTGCAAGAGTGTGTTGAAGATGGGTTCGGTGATGAGGTTTTTGGAGAAATCAAGAAGAATGGAGGATGTCGGATCATCAGGAGACGTCCAGAGTCGATGGTACTTGTTAAATCGCTGTGGATCTTGAGCGAAGAGCTCCTTTAACTTTATGGTAGCATGCTCAGAGTCATAAATTGCCTGGAGTTTCTTCCATGCAGGATACTCTATTGCATGGTCATTATATAAGAAAGTAGTACCAGCTGAATAACTTGGACACACCAGAGGCTAGTTTTCCGCTGCTCATCGTGAAGGTGTAGGAAGGAGTTGGCGGCTGGCAGATGGTTTTATGCGATCTATGACGCCGAATCCGGAATTTCTTAGGGACACCGCATTCAGTAACCATGTCACCGTGTCACTATCGGCATAAGCCGGCGTGTTGATAATGGATGATTTCCCATACTATACGCCACGTATGCAGACTCTCTTCACACATTGGCCACGACGGTGGACAATATTCTAGACATGGGAATTATACCGTGGGATTGTCGGATCGCCCTCTACTTGACCTTTGAATAAACTCGATCAGAAGAGTGTTACGGGCGCAAGTCAGAAGCCGAAGTTAGCATGGTAAATCCTGATGTTCATTCCGTCAACCTGACGAAATTTGTGGCCGACTTTGTCCGATGCCACAGGTCATACTCATTGATGGATGTCAGGCGATCAGAGCGAAGGGGATGATCCCAGCAAATATTCAAATTACCGGAGTTGCTGAACTGCCAGAAGTGGGTTTCTAAGGTTTCAGTCTTGACGGGATAGGGACGCGACAAAAGGTGTCTATCTACGACCGTGGCCACGTCTATCAAGTAACCCAAACCTTTAATGGTAATCATCCGAAATCATGAGGCATGTGGGTATAAAATAGCGTCGTGCCGGGGACTCATGGGTTCCACGCTGGTAACACTCAAGACTACTTTTCTGATTATGTCAGATCATCATGTTCGCCATGCCGATACGTGTTCTTTATAATATCTGGGTATTGCAGGGAATGGGGCTGGATAACCGTCCATTACAAGAAATAATCACTCTGAGAGCTCCCCGCGAAGAGGGCGACATCTCCAAATGTCAAGACATACAAATGACACGTAGAATGGGAACTTTTGTATGAAAGTCTAATAGCAAAGCCTTCAAGCTTTTCAACTTAGCACTTCTCATTGAACTTTCTACCCTGTCACGTGACCAACCCTCCACGCGTCAACTTTCAAGATAACCAGTTGTCAGTGACCCTAGTGCCATGCGCCAGTCCTACCTACCTGTCGAGCTCATCGTTCGCATCCTAAGTTTTCTGCATTTCAAAGATCTCGTTATATGCTCCGGGGTCTCTCGTCAATTCCGTCGCCTCATCGACACGTCCTCGATCCTAGAATACATCCTTGAACTGGGCTTGTGTGGCCTTATAGATTCCGCACAAGAGACACCCATTACTTCAGAACGATTATTTCGCTTGCGTCAACGCGAAGCTGCGTGGTCAGCCCTCTATTGGGAACCTGCATGCAAAGTTGCAGTTAACCAGAAGTACAGATTTTGGGAGCTAGTCGGGGGTCTTTTTGCGGGGACGTACACCAAGACTGCTATTTTGAATCCATCTCCATCATTTAACTTCCGCCGTACTTTCGACACGATTGACATTTTCAAACTAGGAAAAAATGCAGACGCTAGGCCAAATAAGATGGCGTTGGGAGCGATGTTTTATGATTTTGCGATAGATCCTGGGCAAAACTTGTTGATTCTTCTTGAGGTACCACCGGACATACAGTAGGTTTTGTCAGGAATTCATTTATTGCACAACTGATATACCCTATAGCATAGTCTGGAAACTGCACATATGCAGTCTTTCCAGTGGGCTAATCCATCCCAAGGCTCCTAAACCCGTCATAGAGATTCCCGTTGCATATCCAGACTGGCCGTACAATGATAGATGCTCGGAACCTACGGAAATCCAGATCCTTGGACGTGTAATTCTTTTTTCCCAACGTAGAGGTCCTGGTTTTGCTGGCAGTATCTCTGTCGTTGATTGGACTTTGGACGCACGCATATATGTGCATAAATTCTACTTCTCATATCTTAAACATGCTCATCTGACATGACTGTAGCGAATAAATCCAGTTCTTGGAGATTGGAGTAGTACTTTGCTCTCTGAGACTGAAGTTCTCGTTGCTCAGAGAGCAAATTTCCGAAGTCCCCCAGCTTTGTATCTTTATCAGTTGCATGTGATTTCCAAAGGGGCGGCTCGTCGCATTAGATTCGCCTTACCCTTTCCGGACCGCTTCCGTGATTGGCAGACAGTGTATTGTTACACCCCAGCATCGCTTTCCACTGATGCAGATTCGCCTGCACGGCCAGACAATCTACCTTTCGCATGTCCTCCTACACCCCATCTACTAGCATTCCGCTTCGAACCCACACACCGGGTGGACAGACCATTTGACATGTTTCTCCTCGTGGAACAACTCCGGAAGTATATTCACATAGATGAGGTACCATGGGAAGTATGGGGGCCAGACACTACTCGCATATTTAGAGCCATGCTCCCCTCGCAGTGGAGGCGAAATATTCACGGATTTCGTGCTTTAATTCCTCACTGCAATAGTGTTCTTGACTTTAACAGCAATCTCTGGACCACGGGGGACCCTGGAGTAGTAACGCAGTCCTCCCATATTTCAATAAAATCAACTCATGGGCGTGCATTCAACATTGTGTCCTCCCTACCTTACCGGCAAATGATACCTCCAGGCCCGTTTGGAGATCAAAATGTTATGTTGAGCGATGATATACTTTCCATCGAAGTACGATCTTTCCTGTTTACTTCTTCGCCATCCCGGTGATATTGACTAAACATGCCTAGATGGATGCCAAAGATAAGAACAAGATAAAGAGTCTACAAGTGCTGAGTTTTTGACCGACACTATCGTAATGTGTGAAGGGAAATACAATTGCCGAATAAGCTATCGTCTCTGCTAGGCAAGCCATAACCCGGTTGAAGATCTTCAACTAACTAACTCGATGTCTAGGAATTTATCAGAAGTCGAGTTCTTCCCTCTCCTATGGGGCGTCCTTTCATCCGACGACAGGTATATTGGATTGGCGGTGTCATATCATAGCTGCTGCATAGCATTTCAGTGCACTGGGATCCATTGAAGATGAGATACGCCTAGCGCGTAGAATGTTGTACGCCTTATATTACAACCGATATTACACCCGTTGATGAAGTTGTCCGTGGGAATGAGGGCAACACCTTCGGTTATCCGCTCTGCTGAAAACGTCGGCGCGCGTGACGACCGTGACAGTTTCGTGATGACTTCCGTTTCGTTTGCTTTCAGTCCAGGACAGAGCGATGGCATGACACCCTTAATCACTCCAGCGTAGACACTGCCTATCAATCAGCGCATTCAATCCAATGCCGATGTATCACCAATATACATACAGAGCGATTGAAATCTCAGTTTCTTTAATGTAGAAACTGGTCAACGGTTTCTGCCAGTAACAAACTCAATTGCAATTATGAGATACAATTTGATACCTATTGGGCAAAATTTTCTATTGCAACGGAACGAGTCAACCAAAGGCTTTCCCTTTTCGTGCCCGATCAAGCTAAAGTAAATAGTGCGACGTTTCGCCGATGCGCGCACCGTTGCCGGGCATTGATTGCTTTGGTACAGAGTTGCGAAGTCGATTTTTTCGACACAAGGAAATGGGTTGTTATTAGCGTTGGGATTCCCTTTTTTTCTCAAAAGTGTGGCATGAATATGATTGGGCCCCACGTGCTTTAGCGTCCATGATGGATCACGGGCTTGCTTGGCGCCTACAGATCACAATTTGGCTAAATCGTGTTTCTACTCACTCAATAATCCCCGCTTATAAATTTCAGGAACTTTTAGGCATGACAGAATTTCTTCTTTTCTTAGCTTTTGGGAACTCTCCTTCTTTCCAACTTCCATGTCGCCAATGTTCCCTGGTCGCTCTGCAGTAGGCGCAGTCCTCAAGAAGTCTACAAATCGGTACAATGTAGCACCTCAATCCCCAATCAAAGAACCAACCAATGTCGCCAGCACCTCACGGAGCCCTCTCGAACCCCTTCAGCCCGAGGCACTCGCTCCTGTCATCAACCCGGTCATGGAGAAGCAGATCAGCGTAATTCTTCAAAAGCTGGAGAAGAAGGCACGTCTTTAGTAGTGACTATCTAGCTAGTCTTGCTGACTTCTTTTTATGTAGCTCCCTTGCAATTCGGGACTTCCTTTAAGGGCTGTCAAGGAGGACCAAATCATCTTCGTAGATGGACTGGTCAAGCTCGCAATCAATAATCCAGACTACGTCGTTTGGCGTCTTTGTTCAACTCTCAGGAAGTTACAGAAGGTGAATATTGAATCTCTCCTCGTCCTCGGTTTTTTTCAGACATTACCATGTACTTATACCCGTGAGCTCAGCGCGCCTTTCCAGACGGTACACGTCCCAAAGAAGTGCTAGAGTCTCAATTATTTATCCTTAAGGCTCTTGCGGACGTCCTCAGCGTCCCACGTTCTTCTGCGCCATCTACGCTCGGAGACGTCACCCCATTCGGATTGTCCTCTCCAAATACATACGCTTCGCCTTATGTTGTTTCTTCTCCTATGTCACCCTCCCAACCAGACTCCAACTCTCCACAAGTGCTTGAGCAAACCTTCGGCATACTGCCGTCCAGCGATTCGCGACACAGTCTTTTCACGTCTACATCGTTAACTGAATATCCTTCACTTGATGATAAGACTGCGAATTACGCGCTTGATGTTTTACACGCCGTTCAATGCGATCCTTCAAGCAACGCGGACAGAGGAGGGACGGGAGGAATATATAGTTGGCACGCTCCAGAATGGAGTCCTCTGAATGCACCTCTTCTTGTACAGGCGAGACGCGAAAATGGAGGTCATATTCCTGGGGCACGTAGGCAAGACAATGAGACGGACAGAGTATACATTCAGAATCCATGGACACGGGAGCGTGGAACATCGCCGCTGCTGCCCGGGTCACGGCATCCCATGTATGCGGATGATGAAACCCTTTTTTTCGTCAGTGTGATGGATTCGATTAAATGGTTAGTGATGTCCTTTAACTTTTCATCCACGATACTTGTCGTATATCTTATTTCTTATACTGACATCTAACCGACATCTATCAACCCAGTTATTCAAATCTTGCGGTATACCACCTATCCGTATCTAACTGGCCTGTCGTGTTTGATCGCTTGCAGACCTGCCTACATCGTATGACTACTAATAATGACGCTCTCTCATCCCTCTCGCCATCCAGCCTTTTATCTTTCAACTACTCGTCACGGTCTACCGAGTCCAACGACAAAAGCGAACCAACTGGCGACATAGCCAAAAACGCTAGCAAAAATGGATCAGAGTGCAATCTAGCTGATGGAGATTTAAATTTGCTTGGCGCTTGTGCCATGGATCGAACAAGGTTGATAGCAGTGTTGCAGCGTGAGTAAATACCAAACTGTTTCTGAAGTCCTTTTTCTTTATTATTTTCAAACATATCATACCTTTCATTTTGAGGCCCATCTTTATTTTATTTTTATTTTTTCTAGGTGCTAACATGTTTCCATTGCTCAGTATTTTTATCTGCTTTTCGAGAGATGCCCACTGCCTCCCAAGGAATGGCCAGTCTCACCTTACGAGATGCGGTGCTTAATTGGGCAACTAAATTTCCGGACAAGTTTACAGAAGTCTGGACAAAAATGTCGGCTAATGAACAGAGTGCGTACTTGTGACTATATAATGTGCATTATGATTTACATCCTGCCAGGAGTTAAAAACCGAGAAATGGACAAACTTCCTGGGCTTGTGTTTGATATGCTCAACGACTCCAACAGAGGCGTACGTACTGCACCCTACACCATTGTGTTGGTCAAGGGTGACTGACCTTTCTGGTTATATAGGGGAACCGGCGAGCGGCGGTTCTATATCCCGCACTCGCTGCCCTTATCTGCATTAGCCCCGATAGACTGGACTCCTCATATAGAGCCATGGAGGGAACTACGAAACCTTCAAACAAAGTCTCTCTCACTTTCAATAAATCGTTTAATTGTACCATTGTACTGATATCAGCATAACAGAACAATTTTCTTTCAATGCTGGCGCATTCATTGACCAGCTCCACCAGTTCTAAGATGGCAATATCGGAAATGTCAGTCTTTGCATGTTTTGAAATTGCACGTTTCGCGTTCTTCCTGCCTCCTCCTTCACCTGGAGAAGAGGAGCGTTTGTTGAGGTCCGTCGGTGCCCATTTCGCACTTGATCTAAAGGTGCGAAATTTGTACTTCTGAATTGTACATATACTTTCACTATCGAAACTAATATCACTCATGCTTAGAATTTCTTTATACACCCAAGAATACCACGTGCACCTTTTTATGCCTCTAGGGATCCCATCGACGTTGATTTTCTTGCCTACTGCTTTGCGACGATCTTTCGATTCCATCCAGAGCAAGCGTTAAAGGATGTAATTCAGGTTGGTGACCCCATGCTGTGTTCGTGCTTGTGTTAATTTTGATATGAAGGTTTGTTTGGAGCCTGAGAGGAGCCAGGCTGTAAAGTTGTCTGTTGTCAAAGCTCTGACGATCTTGGTCGTTGAAGTATATCTATTCTTTCTTCATTTAGTATGTTATCTCAATTACATTGATGTAGGGGCCAAAATACCCATGGCAGCCGAGCTTGGAGCCTATTTTTCCTGTCGTCACCCCCCAATTACGGAGCATACTCAAAGTCTGTATATGATTTATTTCTCACATATCGTATGCTAAATGCGTCACCTATTAGTCGTGCATTACGTCTCATCCGGAGGTTATTAATGGCATCAGACGTCCTGCTTCCCCGTTTCCATCATGCAAAGCCAGTGAGAGTGGCCTGGCTAACGTTGACGACACCTTACAGCTTCGTAGCCAAATTGAAACTTTACTCCCCCTTGAACCGCGGTTCTGGTTGTATGGCTCCACGGATGCAGACCACAGCTTGTGGGTCGCAATAGTCAATTCTCCAGCTTGTTCGGTGTGATCCTGACTTAGAATTTCTCTTTAGCCTTATAAGCGACATAAGACCGGAGCAGCAACGCGACAAGCGTGAACTCGCGGCGACAGTGATGGTGTTGAATGCAACCATCACATGTTCGCTTAACATTCTTCCCGGCGCACCATGCTACGAAGAGAGTATGGGGTACCTCTTGATCATTTTGTTTGTCCTCTATTCTAACACAACTAAATATTTCTTGCTGAGATATCTTATATGCAGTCCTTCTGCTCTCGTCAATACAGCCTTGTTGATCATACGTGCAGTAGATGATCATGACCTCCTACGTGTGGCAATCAATATCTTGCACACTATGCTCAGTCAACTTGCATCTGATTCTAAAGTGAGTCATCTTCCCCTAAATCCATACAGATCGTGACACTCTTTTAGGGAAAACATAATCAAGAGGAACTCTGGAGTTGTTCTCCTCACATTGTTGAGGTTCTCAGTCTCATACAATACGCATCATGGTGCTGTGTCACATCCTCCCAGACAGATATCGTAATCACTGCTTGGCGATGCATTTGCCTTCTAAGCACTGTAGAGTGTAACCTTGCTTTACCCCGGTCGCCTCTTTTGTCAGAAACAGGCTTGGCCAGACATCTTGCACTTTCGGAACATATAGGGCGTCAGGACGTTGTCATTGGTGGACGTGTTGCTGTTCAAAAGCATGTACGGCAACTGGTAACCGCGGTACCATCCTTGATACCGATGCATGTGATGATCTTCCACGAGACCGTGCCAAGATTCTTGAGGTTGACGCGACAGATTGAACATTCCAGCCGTAATCAACGAAAGGATCATCCCATTTCAGGGAAGGCAAGCACTGACCTGTTACATGAGTGGGAAAACATTTTGTATATGATGGCTATAGCGGGTCGTGAATCGATGGATGAAGGAGGAACTGTTTTTCCGGAACATATCAGTCCTCTACTTCCGTTGTCATTGCAGGGACAACAACGACCGCAACGACCGCATGACACAGTCAACCAGTTTATCGGGGAAGTTTTGCGGTTACTATGTTCCGAGGACTTCATGATCCGCAAGGCAGCTATGGAGGCACTTGGAAAGGAACTCAACTCCAAATTGGTGCCAACATTATTTAAACGCCTGAATATGTGAGTTCTTGTCATTTATCTTGAAACAAGTTACGTAGCTCATCCTATCTTCCCCCGTACAAAGTGCGATCCAGAAACAGGTCGTGGAATCACAGGAAGATGTACTCCAATCCACCTTGCTGTTTGTTGAGCAGGTATGCCTCTGAACTCTGGTATTTATTAGGTTTCTGACAATTCAATGCTACTCCCAAAGTGTTTAATGGTAATCAAGATGATATTTGAGCGCATGGACACCACTCTACTAGATAGCGATGTCCCGGGCAATTGCATTACAATAGGACTTTTCATCAGTCGTCTTCCAACATATATTCGCGCCATTCGACTAAGGGCCCTATATTGTTCCTCTGTGGATATGTTTTTGATGAAACGCCACTATTTCGCCATAACCCAGGAAAACCAATTCCGCAACCGCATTGTGGACATCATAGTTGACTGGATCGAACCAGTTGTGGGATTTTCCTTCTACAGGAGGAAATAATATATTGACGCTACTCTCTAGGATCTGGCCACTGATGACTCTCGGCAATCTGATCTTCACGGGGCCGCTTCTGCTGCGCAAGTAGCAGTATTGAAACTCTTCGTTCATCTTTCAGAGAATTTAGATGTCCAGCTCTTGCAGACAGCAAGTAATTCTGGCTCCAAACAGATAATCCCGCGAGACCACAATCGTTATCTGGTGACTTTGATGAATGTAGTTGCACCAGTCAAAGAGCTTCTAGATGACTCATCTGATATTGATCCAATATCGAAGGTGTGTTACACCCCGCATCCTATGCTATGACTATTTATAATTTATGGCATTCCCCAGACTGTGGATGCACTTCATAACGATGCACTGGTTTATGAACTTGTAATCTCGGGCATTGCCAATCTTTTGAAGAACAACAGCGAATTATACAAGAGGTACTGTCTTGAGCGATGTTATGATGCCGACATTCGTTTGCGGGTTGTGTTCATGAAAGCATTCACGCGTGTTCTACATCTCGGTGCTCAATTCGACCAAGGTCAAGACAACACCTCGATGGACAGTTTGCATGCCCTGTGCGAGGTTAGTCAACCCATTGTAATGTCTAAATGAGTTTTGGGTTGATAGTTTGACAATTGCCTGGTAGATGGTCCGTGATTGCAAGGTGCGTTGAGAACTAGAATATACAATTGTAACATGGTGAGATATTATATCAGATGATTGCCCTATCTGTCATTCGAGTTTGTCCACCTAATGAGGTCGAAGGCCTCATCTCTGTCCTCATGCGTGTATTCAACACTCGACACGCCCTCGTGGACTTCCTTAAAACCCTCATTGATCGTGAAGTTGCAGGCACAGGTAGGGATTATTATTATTCTCTGCATCTCTAATTACCTAAATGATTTATTTATTCCAGACTCTCCATCTCAACTGTTCAGATCCAATAACATCTGTAATCGTATGCTCTCTACTTTTGCCCATCATTATGGCTATGTTTACTTGCGGAGTATTTTGGAGTCTTTGGTCCACCAGATGATGCATCTCCCTCATGGGTGTTCCTTCGAACTTGACCCTTCAAAGTTGCCTGCGAGTGAAGATGCCACAAGAAATGCCGAGACTCTTATGGTCATAGCACAAACGTTCGTTGATGTCATTATAGATTCTGTGACATCCATTCCTTCGTAAGCTGATGTTATATTTTGAGTTATATTTCTCTGATCTGTGAATTTAAGTGTCATTCGTGAAATTTGCCACCACATTGCCGAAGTAGTGTATGTTTGCTGAGAGTAAAATACTCCGCAACTGTTACTCACCTAGCTCGTAGTTCAAGCCTTTGGCCCGAGAGTAAATACCATGCAATAGGAGCATTTATGTTCCTCAGGTAACACATCCATTTACCGACAACAAAAACACTGAATCAAGTGGTCTAGATTTATTTGTCCCGCCATTGTATCCCCATCCACTGTAGACATTGAAATATCAGAGCTATCAAATCCGGGGCGTTCTGCTAGTATCCAGAGAGGTCTGGTTCTAATCGCGAAGATCATAACAAATCTCTCGAACAATGTACAGTTTGGAAAAGAAGCTTATCTAACATTCCTCAATCCCTTTCTCGAAAAGAATGTACGGACAGTGACGAAGTTCCTTTCGGATACTCATGTATGCTTCGCCCCTCATACCAATCGCGACGAATTTATTGACAATTCTTTCAGGTATTCACTGATAACTCTGGCGGCGAGGACGAAATACTTGACTTGGGATGTGATGACACTGGTTCGCTTGTCCTCCATCAGTTCTTTCAAAGCCACGCAGATAAAATTAGAAAAGACCTTTTGGCCGGATCAAAGGTCAACGCTGGAGATAGTGGCAGATTTTCTAGTGGAAAGGATGCATGGGAAGCCCTGTGTTCTACCCTGATGGACCTAATGGACTTGAGGCCTGCCTTGGAGTCGCCAACTTTGAGCCGTGAAGATGCAACTCGCCACATCCATTATCAACAATTCTTGCGGAGAAATCGCGATCGTAGTACCGATCTATTTAATAATGTATTCAACCGAGAGCCAAATATCAACGTACGTACGTTATAAGAGAGATTCATCTGCAATCTTACTCATGTTTCCACTAGGGTCATGTTTTTGTCTTAAAACTCGCCAATATCAATATCGATATTGTTAATTTTGAACTCCTATTGTACACCATATTTAAGGTGAATTACACTAATTCCCCTATCTCTCAGACACGACATTCATATTGAACTGATCATTCTATAGGCGGTCGCTACCCCGGTGGGTAGAGGAGAGGAATTTGACATCATTTTTGATTTCACT
The DNA here is from genome assembly GCA_003316585.1 of Gomphus bonarii. NCBI lineage: Eukaryota > Fungi > Basidiomycota > Agaricomycetes > Gomphales > Gomphaceae > Gomphus > Gomphus bonarii. Next base: position 16,099 of record QFEC01014684.1, on the reverse strand, counting down.
TCATTTACTGCTCGGTCCCGGTTACCGATTGCATGGCTGCGACTTGGTTTAGAATTACTGCCTCGTGACATTCGGGAGAAATGGCGATCTGCCTACTTGCTCAACATTAGCAATGATGCTCATTCGTTCCTCCGCTATGTGTTCTATCTCTTCTCAGGTGAAGCTTTCGAGATGTTATCTCGTCTGTCAATAACCATTAAGTAATAAGGTTTTCCTGTTGCACGCAAAGTTACAGTAGTTTCTTCCGTACAAGAATTGCAAGGCCACTTCCCCGAGTGTCCTGCCCTCACGACGTCCTCGTATCCGGGTAAGTGTTTACGGCTTCATTCAGACCATCAAGGCTGCGACCCTTATCATACTGGTTAGCTTCGTTGGAATCTTCAGAAATTGTATTCAACCAAATTGACATGCAGACCGAAAATCGATGTTGGACCTCAATTATACTCTATGTTGGAAGCAACTATCTACGTATTGTTAATGTAAGTCAAATGCTCAGCCAGTTCCATTAACCTGACTGTCGGAGCAGGCGAAGGTTCAAGAGCTATCGTCCACGCTGTCCAGTCGTACCGTTGATTTAATCTATCTTAATGAGGTAGACGACATCTACAAAACTTCCCAGGAACGTTATCTAGTCCTCAGGCGTTCTCATCGTGGGCATTCAATGACGTTTCACTATTCCGATTGCGAGGTCCTCCTGAAGGTGGATTTGGATCTGTGGTACTGGGTCTTGACTGATGATCTGTGCAGATCATTCAAGCCGCAAAACAGCGATCTATAGCCACTCAAGTTCATTTACTACCAGCGTCACAGACATCCGACACGCGCGCAATTTTACTTGCTGTGGGACTTCTCCATGGATGTCACAATGCCCATTTTGTTCGAGGCGCTGCCTATGACCTCTTGACGGCGGATTGCGTTTGGTTAAATTACCCTTTCGATGAGCATATTCCATGGCGAGGTTCGTGTTCGATGCATTGGCAACTTTACTTGTCGCTGAAGACTGTACAGGCAGTTTCATTCCGGTCAACCCGCTTGCATTCATTATCAATTTTAGCGAGCGGATCTCGTCATTCGCACCTGAGATGACTCTCGATTTTATTTTGCAGTGGTCTGTGGGTTTCTTGAATGCGTCTACGGTGGAGAAAACCAACTGCCTTCAATATGTGTCGCCCTGGATTCGTAACTTGAGCATCTTCATGGATCCTAGCAATACTCTATTTGATGAGCCAAGAGTTCGAGATTGCATACGCTTATTCATTGATATGACTATACAAGAACCTGAGGTGATTGGATTCCAAAAGGAGCCGGAGATTACACTGACGTTTCTCCCAGCTCAACGCTTTGCTTCAACGAGCTGTATGGTTAGAAATAGGAAAATTAAGCCCACCAGGTCTTAATATCGTCATCGATCAACTAATCCGGGTTGCCATCGACAGCCAATCGGACTCCTGGAGATGTGAAGTTGTAGGGGATACATTAATCCCAATATCCACGATTCACACTAGAGCTAAAGTACTTACAGAGTTGCGAACAGTATGTCACCATCCATTCTTTCTTAATATTACCGTGTCTGAGACCGTGGGCAGATACTGTCACAAGCTTGTAGCAGGCCTGTTCGCAGTTTAATGGAAACTGACGAATGGAAATCCATCACCGTACTTACCCGCCTTATTATGGTTGCTGGCCATAGCCCTCGTTTAGCAACCCAGAACCAGTTATATGCTCCGGAAATCGCTCATTTGGTCACTCTGTTAGCCGGGACAGGATCCTTGTCTATGCGCTTGTCAACGTATGGAATGGCTGTGAATCTGTTGCAGGCTCTCCATGTGGCACGGTCTGACAATGAAGAAATCGTCGTGCGATTGCGTCAAATGCTAGATGACTTGACAGCACGTCATGCCCTGCAGCTATTTGGTTTGGATAGGCCTTATCCCAGCAGTGCCATCAGCTTGTTAGGATCTGAATCTACCCCAATTTCGATTGATTCCTTGGAACAGATAATTGATATGTTAATACGCGCATTGGAGTTGGGTTCGCCTAGCGTTGGTGAGTTTGCCTTTTCCTTTCATGATTTGTCTTTTGATCTCCCACCAAGGTCTCAGCAACGTATGGAAGGCTAGATGGATGAGTCTCGTTTTTTCAATAGCCTTCCAGGCGTCATTCTATGGCCAATATAGATCATTCACGATTATCAGCAAGTTTACTGATTCAAAACTTGATGACGTGGCTTGGACTCAGATGCTCCTGGTCCTTAAGAGGAATTTTTCAGGTTTTTTTCAAGACGACTCGAGTCAAACATCAGCTGCACTCCTGCGATGCGTTCGCAAGGCTATCCCCGGCCTCCCGCCACATTCACGGTACCTCGGTTCCATATTTTGGTTGGCTATCTCAATTATTCAGACAGAACAAACCCTACTGTACCCCGAAGCTCTCCAATTACTGCGTGCAACTGTTGAAACAATGGAAGAATACGATATGTTCGCCAGTGCTGCTTCCACCTCCGAGAACCCTATGGTGGCGGTGTTGATGGATGCTCGAGTTCCCCTACGGGATGCGACCGCGAAGATTGATGAACTTTCTGGACTGTCATTCGAGACAGATTTCGGGTTTTCCTTGACCTCGCTATTGTGGAATGGAGTAGTTGATGCACATTTGAACCTCCTTCTCGCCGTATTGAGCAGTTTGTTGAAAACATCTATTCGCGCTGCAAACCCAAAGGCTGAACGACGTCACTGCTTGGACTCAGCTAGCGTGCCACTTTTTTTAGGTCTTTGCACACTCATGAACAAAGAGACATACAGACGATTCTTGGAAGAAGATTGTCATATATCCAACGTGTCCGCAGATACATCTGTTCCCCATTGCGACCATGGTGACGCTGTCCGAGATGGCATAGAGCTAGAGTCTCTAGGTCCCATCGATAGGAAGGCTGCCCTACTTGCAGTAACTTTCATACTGTGCCTGGAAGCCTCGCACGTGGTCGAGCCCAGCTGGAAGGAAAATATTCATATTTTTTGGGCTGTATTTTCAAGGGCGTACCCGGCAGTATTTGTGTCGATAGTGAGGGATCTCTTGAAGTATACGACGTACGTCCAATTTAAATATTTCCACATTGCTTGCAGTTCACTTTCTGTACCTCTTACTGGTATTGAATTTTAATACAGACCGGAACAGTTCTCTCATCGACTGGATGCCGTTTTCTCTCCCTTTCTATCGGAAACCCATTTACAGGCAATAATTTGTGCATACGATATAGTCATGAGCCATGGCGATCTGTCTGCTCTGACTAGATCCCCTGATTCATCATCCACGTCCTTTGTACACGATACCAGCAGTGGCTCCACTGGCGAACTATCTCCCACAATGGAAATGCTGTCCGAGATTGGGATGAGCGGTATGTTGCAGCGATACAAACGGCAGTTTGGACATAAGTCCGATCCCGAGAAGCTAGAACAACTGACTGCCTGTACTGCGGACCTCCTACAGTTGATTCTATCCCAGTGATGCCTACTGCCGACTCTGCGGCCGATTCTTGTTCCCAGTGACCTTTGACACGGTTATCATCTACATGTCCTTTATATTTAACATTATACTCTAGTATCTTCCTCCTATCTATCTCTACATACTTCATACCATTGCATCAAGTACGATATCCAGTGATATTGATTTAGGGTACCATGTACATGATGATATATATATGAAACTTGGGACAGGTTTACCCTATGGCTGAATTGTAATAGATCAACCTTGTCTGACTTGATCGAGGATGTATTTAAGAAATATGATATTTCACAATAGTATGACGAGATAAGCAGCTATATGTCTACAGCCACTAACCACGCCCCCGGATGGGACCTACGGCCATTCTGCCAATGTCCCGGGCGTCCATAGTCTTCCCTCTGACGCCCTGGGGTCCACTATCTGGTAGCGGATTGCCGGCCGCATCCACGAATAGTTTCGACATGCGTGGCTTCATGTCTGGAGTACGCATTTCAGCTCCCATCTCTTCAACTTTGTTATTGGAATCTGCCTCTTCATCTTTAGCATCGCCTACGTCATGGTATGCTTCCGGAAACAGGCGTCTAGGTGCACGAGTTGGTAGCGGAGAATAATCCGGGTGAGAGAGCGGCAGGCGAGAGGACTCATATACAGACTCAGGCAGGTTGTAGTTAGGGTTAGGAACTGAGGTTTTAATACCCTTACTGATAAAAAACAGTCAAGACCATGCATATAAGAATTGAGAGGCTATCACTCACAATACATATGTTACAGTCGGGTGTTCGGTATGTTCAGGAGGCGAGCGTGGACGACGCGGTTTAGAGGGTGATTCCACCAAGAACGGATTGTTGTGTTTATCTAACACAGGTAACTCGGATGCAGAACATATTCCGCGCCGATCCGTATGGGTCTTTGTTAAAGATCCCTTGGTGGATTTGCGTTGGGAAGACAGGGGGGGTGATGGTGCCGCCTCACGAGAAGTAGAACAGTCAACCACTGGGGAAAAAATTTCTTTCATATTGAATGGCTTTGACTCGTCCGTGAAGATATTATCTGCATCTTCCGCACCAGTAGATGGACCTGCTGGGAAAAGCAACTTTCTCCCGACGACCTTGTGTTCTTCGTTTGCAGCGTCATCGTCATCATCATCACTTCCCCAATCGTTGCCACTTCCGAATTTTTGAAAGGCCGTACGCTTCTTAGGATGCTCAACACTAGGAGGTGGACTCGGGAGCGAGGCGACGGATGCAGTTCGTTTGAGCTTTCTTGGTGGCGGGATAGAGATTGGTGATGAATCTAGCATGGCTGAATAGTTGTGTACCGAGATAGAGGTTAAGGCCAGAGGATGAGATGAATGGTGGTGTCGCTGCAAGAAAGGAGTGGCTTTAAATGAGTGGAGCAAGGTCGGTGAGATCTATAAAACTCCGACAATAAGTCTGACAATAAGTCTCCGAGACAAAACTCTTCGTGTTTACGCTAGTGCTCAAACTGTCAACGAGTTACTATCACGCAACCTTCAAAAAGACCAGACTGTTAGCGTCGATTACTAAAATTGGACAGTCTTCAAAGCTACAGATAACAAGCTGATGCTGAAATCTCTGGACGTATACTAATACTGAAGCTTTACTATATGCCTCCTGCTCACAAGTTCTGAAGAATTTTGGCACTGGGTTCAAGAGTAAGTGAGCCTTTTCAGAATAGCTGACATTTCATTCGGTCTTTTCTTGTGGAATACCCGTGCTCCATTTTACCAGGCTTCCAGGCATTCTCACCTGACATATCATCTCCAAATGACCGGGATCAAAGTTCTATCAGATAACAAATCGTATGCAGCATTTGTAGTTCCAATGCACATCCTTTCGACTCGTCATTGACAGCGGGGGTTCTAGACTGCCATAGTTACGCCTTGAATAAAGAGGAAGATAAAATATATCAGGTCTGCAAACTTCCAATTCCAGCCCTCTCAGCCATTTCCTTGATTAATTATTTAAAAAAAATATCTAGTACTACTTGCAATTCTGGCACAAGCCTGATGTTGGAGTCATAAGTTCACCCCTCTCAAGCCTGATACAGCAGAAGAAGAGTCTCACATACATAATGCCATCTTTGTTATCTTATCCTATCTTGCTTGCAAACAAAACAGTTTGCTTCCGTACTTGCTTTGCATTAGCAATTCATAGTACTTGGATTTTCAGTCCAGCCTGAGTCTCCTGACGGAAGCTTTGGCAGTTTGGCATCCAAGTATGCGGTAGAGGAGACAAAGGATGTCCAACAATTTCATTTACTGACACGGGGCGCTTTTATATATATCACGTGACTGGTCGATCTAATTCATCGAAGCATACCTCTCTACTTGTCGTCCATCCCATGACTCTGTGAGCTGACATCCCGAATGAACTCCTTCATTTTTTCTCTTACCGCTTAAATATAAGAAAATAACATTGTTCCTAACGCAGACATATTGCCTGCCCGCCGTGCCCTTCTCGGTCTCTATCACCAGATCCTTGAATTCCTTGTATTTATCCCAACACGACCGTGGGTATTCAGCCTTTTAATTGTCAAGGATATCTGGATACTGTAATTAAGAGTTGTCTGGGGGTGGTGGATGGTTTCTAACTAAGAGTAATGATCTGGGAGTCAAATGGAACCTTTATCTGGGGATGTATGCTATGGAGTGTCCGTGTAACTGTCTGATGACCCTTGCTGGTGAATATGGCCCTTTAGCGCCTGTACCAAGGGGTTGGCTCTGAGATCTATGGGGAAAGTAAAATCAATAACAAATTGGTTATTGAACCTGTGTGCTTGAAACATTGTGAGACACTTCTGATAGTAACTGGGAACTTCTCTGATTTATTTCAGGTCTTGAACGATGAGCCTTTGGTGGGAATTGTGATATTGAAGTAAGCGAGGTGCCAGTGAAGTCAAGGAGCGATTCTGCTTTACAGGCAAGAAGAACTGATTTGTTCACTGTATCCTAAGGTACTACTTATACCAAGTTATCATTTCGACATGTTATGAGTGAGAGAATGAAAATGTCTGCTTTGGGATAGATGCATCGATACTCCATGCTATACATATCACTATGTCACGTATTCCTGGCCCCATTTCTGATCGGTATCCCTTGAAAATACTTGAGGCTTCTCTTTGCTATGTGTTCTTGTTATCCTTCAGTTCCATTGAGTCTGGGTTGCATCTGTTGGTTCCAATGAGGCAGTCGGTCTCTGTGACTGCATATATGCTCCCCTCTTTTTCCTGTCTTGGCTCCTAAGTCCTCCGGTCCTTTGGTATGTTGTTTCTACCTTTCTATCTTATTTCCACCATGACTGCTGTCTGCACAGCCCGTGGTTAACCCTGTATGTTCCTTCCATTCCTTCCGTCCCCTAGCTGCCCAGGCGCCTCTTTGCCCTGTGACCAAAGTGCTGTGTCTGTGCAGTATCTAAAATGTTCTGTATCTATGAGAAATGAAGCTATGGACTTGGTTCTTTTTGGGAATTGTAAGTTTTGATGTCTACTTGGGTTCTGGGTGCATATACTAGGTGAGAGAGTCTGTGTTCTTTTTAACTATTTGTTTTTGTGTCTTTTCTGTATTTATTGTATGTACTATGAAGATGTGGATACTTTATAATAGATACCCTATTAGCAGACTATCCCTATCTTCCAGAGGAGTTTTGGGTCTTTGAATGGCCTGTTTACACTGCAATACGAAGAGCTTGGCTTGGGCTCCCTATCTGCCTCTCACATGATGTCATATTTGATGGAGTGGAGATAAGTTCTGGATTAAACCTTTTAGGTTTGATACTTCCGGGTATTTCTACAGTCCAATTCGGGTGCAGCCCTCCCTATGAATACATCCCTGTGTTATGCTTGTGGACTTATGATGGCAACTATACATGGCTTCTCTCAGATGAGGCATGGACTTGGTGGCAAAGTAAACCATCTAGAGTTTGGTTCCAATCGCTTATCTGAGGAGGATGTCATGGAAGAATGGGATATGGTGGATGAGACCTTCATGGACTGGTAGAAACATCTGTGGACAAAAGTGCAAGATGCTGCAGATTACAATGCCATTGCAGAGGCAATCCTTCTCACGGAGTCCAGATGTCTAATGGCAAAGTGCAAACCCCAAGAGATCCCATCCTCTCCAGAGGAAACAAATATATCATCCCAGTATCCCAGTTCCACTGTGGAGTATGAGATATGATTTGGAATCTTGGATGTGTTGGAGAATGAGCAGAATGATTTTTCAAAAATAATGAAAAATAATGATTCTGATGAATCTTATGACAAGATAATGAGCTATTATGATCAATGTCTATCAGGAGTATGCTGACGAATGTTACTATGAGGTTTTATAGTGGATCTGACTCATTTGGAGTGCATATAGGTATATATATGCACATATTTGAGTATTTTTGATCAATCACAATGATGAGGAGCCTATATGGCTAGTTATTTCAATGCAATGCTCAGGCCTGAGGGGAGATATTTTTCAAGATTTATTTTACATTTTTCCCTTTCCCCCATTGAGTTCTATTACCTTCACAATCTGAATGTCCCCAGATGAAGTGCTCATGTAGAAGTATTTTGTAGCTGAAGACCTGGGATCCTCACAATAATGAGAATATGAATATTAGCAGAATGTTATCATATCTGATACTGGTTATTGGATAGAATAACATTCTACTTTATTCATATTATCAAAATCTAGTATTACACATTAACAGAACAGCTTTACAGGTATTTGACAGTTTAGTGCCCTGAGCACTTAGAGGCGCTATAAGCAAATATTATACAAAATCTCTAAGTGATTTTCTCATCCCTACAACAACACTTATTCTATCAAAATTACAGACCACTCATCCCCCATTTCACCTCTATATTTTCCATCGTATCTGAAGTCACAAATCATTCTATTTCGAAATTCCACTCACCTATAACTGAACTGAAGCACCTGTCACCATTGCATACATAGGGCTGGCATGAGCCTGGCCAGCCATCCACCTTACAAAATATGTTCACTTTTCTGGTTCTAGGTTCACTTGTATGTACTTTATCATATTTCATTGTCTTTTCTTTCCCCCAACCTCTGTGTAAAATATATTTCCTGTATGACATCATGTATACATCATCCCCTCATGTACATATGTCTCACAAGTTCCTTGACCCCCTGATCATGTAGTATTTAGTTGAAATGTTGTAAAGATAAAAAATAAGCATTCTATCATCATTCCACACTACTCCTGGCTGTTAAAGAAAAGAAAAACAAATTTCTATTGATATTCTAAATAAAAAACAAAAGCTCTACTCTATTCTTTACTCCTCTGACTTTTAGTCTTGTCAGGATGAAAGTGTATGTCAATCACAACAACAACATCTAAATTGATTCTTCTCATGACATAGAAACTATATCTCCCAAACCTTTGGCTAGTAAAATGATTGCAGACAAGACCCAGTGTTACAGAAGAAAAGACAGATCTGTTGCAATGATGAGCACCGTTTATGTTGAGAATTCTTGTTTGTTTGTTCATCAATTTGGTATGAAGTTTATAAAGTTATCAGAATTCTGTACAGGCTTCAGTTATATTAATCATTCCCTAATGGTTCTTAGACACTTGCAAGTCAGTCATTAAACAGGTGTAGGTTGTATGACCTCATGTTGGTGTTTTTGGAAATGGGTTAAGCCCTTTGCATGCAACAACAAGTAATGCTAAATGGACTACAAGGTCTCGATGCTATGTCATAGGTATGGACTTGCTGTTGTTGCAATGTAGATAGTGGTTGTGGGGTTCACCCTTGGAAATGTGTGCAATGTCATCATCCTCAAGGTAAAGCATATGTGTTAGATCCCAGATCACCTCCAACAAATCTCCACCTTTAGCACCCTTAATCATCCATCTCTGCACCCCTCTGGATTGAACTCATCCCTCCACTGCATTTTGTACCTCAGACATCTCCATGTGACCTCCTGTGAGGGTGATGCTATTGACAAAGTCACAACAACAAGATACTCTAATATCAATGAGCTAATAAGGGGGTTCTCCACCTGGTGTAGTGGTAATCCTCAGAGATCAAGCTGAGGAGTAGCCATTACACCAGTCATGACTTATATACCCTAATTCGGTGCTTATTATGTAATCAGAAGACACAAGGCATGGAAACACATGGAACCATAAACAGGAGACAACAAACTGAACGATAAACTGCAAGCTGAACCCTGACATCACCTCCCTCTCAATGCATGGTGTCTTGACATGGAGTTTTGTTGAGATTGTTAATGGAAGCACCCACTAACATATTTTGTTAGTCTCCTCCAGAGCAAGGGATGGGTCCAGGTCAGGCTCTGCTCGAGTTCTAACCTAGGGTACAGCTGGAGGGCAAACTTGCAACTTGAGCAGTGATTCCTGTAGGGACTGTAGGGATTGTTGTAGGTTTTGAATGATGCCTCTCACACATACTCCCCTATGGTGTTGCAAGTCCTCCTCCTGGTAAATCCCCCAAATGTGTAGGGGATTGAATCTTGGCCAAGGAATATTGCATCTCCAGCTTCATAGGGTTGACGAGTGAGAGGCTTCTGTGAGGGCAATGCTATTGACAAGGTCATGACAATAAGATACTCCAATATTTAATGAGCTGATAAGAGGGTTTTCCATCTGGTGTAGCGGTAATCCTCAGTTTATACAAAGGTTACTAATAATAAATACATACAGTAGGGGACAAAACTGTTCACATCTTGTGAACACTTTTATTGTATAGCAAATAATGCAATGATCACATAAGCACAAAATCTGATATAATTTATCATGATAGCCCTGCATCTTAGCTTGAGGTCACTTACCAGGATGATTATTTAATTCTCAATATTGGCCAAGATATTAATTATTTAAAATAATTAAACATGTGAACAGTTTTGTCCCCTCTATTTTTTTCATCAAAAAATGATACATACAGAGCTCAAAATCACATGACATGTCACATGATATCACATGATCATAATTAAGGTTTGTTTCTATCCAAACAATACCAAATATCCCCTTGTTTTCAACCATGAAGTTCCTCTCTGCTGGACTCTATCATCCAACTGCTTAAATCTGGTCATTCTGGCCATTATATCTCTTCCTACCTTGGTGTCTCTGTTGGCTTCATCTCCAAGATTTGCAGGAAACACTGTCCTGACATCACCAAGTCCTCTGGTGGTCACCCTTCTAAGATTTCCCCCTCCAATCTCCATCATATCATGCATCTCATGGAAAGAGGGAAGATTGAGAATGTGACCCAAGGCACCCAGGTGCTCAAAAACATTCTTAATCAACCCTTGGCCTCTAAAACTGTAAGGAGGTACCTGAAGAAGGCAGGGATGAAGGCATTTGTGAAGAAGAAGAAGCCACTTCTTAGTGCAAGGCATAGGAAGGTGAGGAGGGAGTTTGCAGAAGCTCATCTAGAGTGGACTGTAGAGGACTGGAAGCATGTTGTCTGTTCAGATGAGACCAAAATCAATCGCTTGGGGTCAGATGGAAGGAGGTGGGTCTATAAAAAGGCTGGAGAGCCTTTGAATGATAGGCTGGTTGAGGGAACACTGAAGTTTGGTGGAGGTTCTGTGATGGTATGGGGTTGTATGCTGTGGGAAGGACCTGGATATGCTGTCAAAATTGATGGGAGGATGGATGGGGAGTTGTACAGACAAATTTTGGATGAAGATCTTCCAGCTAGCCTGGAGTATTATGGTAAAGATTCTACTGAGATCATTTTCCAACAAGATAATGACCCCAAGCACATATGCAAGAAGGTCACCCAATGATTTTCTGACCATGGTTATGAGGTCATGAAGTGGCCAGCTCAGTCTCCTGACCTGAATCCCATTGAACACCTCTGGACTATTGTCAAAAAACACTTTTCTGACTATGAAAACCCCCCTAATAGAGTGTATGAGTTGTGGAAGAGGGTTCAGGTAGAACATGGTTGAAAATAAGGGGGTATTTGGTGTTGTTTGGATTGAAACAAACCTTAATTATGATCATGTGGTATCATCTGAAATGTCACTTGATTTTGAGCTCTGTGTATCATTTTTTTAATGAAAAAAATAGAGGGGACAAAACTGTTCACATGTTTGATTATTTTAAATAATTAATATCTTGGCCAATATTGAGAATTAAATAATCATCCTGGTAAGTGACCTCAAGCTAAGATGCAGGGCTATCATGATAAATTATATCAGATTTTGTGCTTATGTGATCATTGCATTATTTGCTACACAATCAAAGTGTTCACAACATGTGAATGGTTTTGTCCTCTACTGTAGAAAGCCCATCTGGTGTAGCAGTAATCCTCAGAGATCAAGCTGAGGAGTAACCATTACACCAGTCACACTTATATACCCTAGTGGAAAGTCACAGAAAGTCATAGAAGGTGATAGAAAGTCCTGGAAAGTTATGGAAGGTTATGGAAGGTGATGGAAAGTTCTGGAAAGTTACAGAAAGTGATGGAAAGTCCCAGAAAGTCACAGAAAGTCATGGAAGGACAAATGAGGAACAACAACCAACAACAAACTCCAAGCTGAACCCTGACATCACCCCTTCTCAATGCATGGCATCTTGACATGGAGTTTTGTTGAGATTCTTAACAGAGGCACCCGTTAACATATCTTGTCAGCCTCCACCAGAGTGAAGGGTGGGTCCAGGTCAGGTTCTGTTAGATCCCAGATGCCCTCCAACATATCTCCACCCTTAGCGCCCATTTATCATTCATTTCCACACTCCTCTGGATCGATCTCAGCCCTCTGGACAGATCTCTCTCCTCCATCGTACTCTGCACCACAGACACCTTCCATATGACCTCCACACACTCCACACTCTGTCCCTGTTATCCCTGCCATGTCATCACTCTGATATATGGACCTCCACATCACCTCTTCTATTATCTTCTACATCATCTTCTAGTATGTTCTATAGTTCCACATGACCCCATCTCTCATTTAGCACCCCTGCATCCTAGTATAGTAACTCCTCCACATTCAGATCACCCTGCTCCATATTAATCCCATGCTCCAAATGTATTTAAACCTCCATGTATTCATAGCTAGTTCCCTAGTTTAAATATTGATTTAGTCTTCCCTCATTACCTCTGTTCTCACTCTGCAACTCCACTCCAACAACTCTGTAAATTCAAGGACATGACAACATAAGAGGGTGCAACACATAAGTTGAAGCCAAGTCCTTTGACTCTATACCCTGGCTCAAAAAAAACAGTTTGACCACTCCGGAATACCCCAGACAAGACATCTCTGACTCCAGACTTAACAGTATATTCAAACTCTTACTCTTCATCATCTATGAAATGTAGTACTCAAAGCAATCTACAAGCTGGTACCCTTGGAACCATTTCAGAAGCATCTGTATACCACGTACCTAATGTCTCAGCTATGCTCCTGAGTACTCACTCACCACTAACCCCACTTATCCCCAAAAACCCTGTACAAGCACCATATCCAGACATGCCCAATCCCCCCAACACACCCTCTGATCACAACCCCCTGCAATCTCCATCCAATCCATTCTTGGCCCCAAACCATCCGAGAGCGTTGTTGTCAAACTCAAACAACGTCCCCAACTTCACTGAGGCCATCACCATGCTGGCTAACAACTTGTCATCGCCAAAGAAGTCCTCACCCCAGACTAAAGTCCATGAACCAGACACCTTTGATGGCTCTGACAGGCATAAACTCCAGCCATTTTTGGTTCAATGTAGTCTAAACTTTCATGACCGTCCTGATGCTTTTTCATCCGACAGTGCAAAAGTCACCTATGTACTGTCCTACTTGAAAGGAACAGTGTTAGACTGGTTTGAACCCACCCTTTCCTCCAACGTCAACCCCTCATGGATAGATGATTACTCAGAATTTGTGTCCTAGTTGAAAGACAACTTTGGACCACATGACCCCATTGGCAAAGCAGAAGCCAACCTCAAAACTCTCCGTATGCGTGACAATCAACAAGTCACCAAATACCTAGTTGAGTTCAACTGCCTCACTGCATGCGTCCATTGGGGAGATGCTGCACTCTGCCACTAGTTCTTCAATGGGCTTCCAGCAAGGATCAAGGACAAAGTGGCTCATGTTGGCAAACCCAGCACATTACACAAACTTCAATCCCTCACCCAGTCCATCGATGCCCACTACTGGGAATGATGCTCCAAATTCACTTGAGAGAACAACTCGAACAAAACCTCAGACCACCACCAAGACAAGGGCAAAAACACTGCCACACTGTCAATGAATTCTAACAACAAGAAGAAGATGTCAAACAACAACAACAGCAACAAATCTGGCAACTCTGCCTCCAACAGCAACAACACCTCGAATACCCCCAAGAAAAACTCGGTCCTAGCATCAAAACTAGGAAAAGATGGTAAACTGACTCAACAGGAGTGACAACACCACTTTGAGCAGAACCTCTGTCTCTTCTGTGGCAGAACAGGTCACATAGCTAAGGAATGTCTTAAATCAACTTCCTCCACTGCAAAAGGATGAGCTGCTTCCACAACAGACAGCAAATCATCCAACAAGAAGAACTCTAATGCCAAGTCCACCTTGGAGTCAAAAAAACACCTAAGCAGCCCTCCAACTCTGACACCAACTGAGGGCTGTGTTGATCCCCACAGTGCAATAACGGAACTACATCTCAATGTGTCTGCTCTTTCCAGTCTGAACTCCTTAACCATACAGCTCACCTCTGAATTAATTCCCAATAATACCATCAGTATGCTTATTAACTCTGGATCAACTCATTGTTTCCTAGATTCTGTTTTTACATCTAATCACCAACTCTGTACCCATGATATCACCCCAATCCCACTCTGCCTCTTTGGTGGATCGACCAACTCAGTCATCCACAAAGCAATCAACCTCCTGGTTCACTTCCCTAAGGGGAAGGAACACTCCATTACATTTTTTGTAACTCCACTGGACTCCAGCTGTTCTGCAGTCCTTGGACACAACTGGCTCACCCACTACAATCCATTGATTGACTGGGCTTTGAGCAGTATTACATTCAGTTCTCCATCTCCAACTGAGTCTATGGTGCTACCTGAGCCAGCAATGTCAGTTCCATGCTCATCTGACCCTCCAACTCTGACTCCACCTGTTGCTCCCAAAATTGCATTGGTGAATGCAGCAGCATTTGCCCACATTTCCAAAATGGATGGTATGCAAACCTTCTAACTATTGATCTCAGCATCTGACAAGTTAGACTTGAACGATGCTCCAGTTGATATGACTGGCATTCTGGAAGAATATCATGACTTCACGGACATTTTCAGTAAGGCCAAAGCCAATAGTGGCTCCGCATAGGCTGTACATCCTCAAGATAGAACTTGAAGATGGAACATCCCCTCCCTTTGGTCTGATCTATTCCCTCTCTCAGAGTGAACTAAAAACACTTTGAGAATTTCTAGATGAACATGTCTCCATGGGTTTCATCTGCCCCTCCAGGTCCCCTGGAGGAGGTCTGGTTCTATTTACCTGAAAAAAAGACAGCTCTCTCTGACTCTGCATTGATTTTAGAGGGCTCAACAAAATCATGAAAAAAGACTGCTATCCACTCCCCAGAGTAATGGACCTCCTCGACAGTCCCCGTAAGGCTCGGATATTCACCAAAATCAACCTCTGACATGCCTATCACCTCATTCAAATCTGTGAAGGTGATGAATGGAAAACAGCCTTCAGAACCAGATATGGATCATTTGAGTGATGTGTAATGTCTTTTGGACTCACCAACTCTCCCACAGCATTTCAATGCTTCATGAACGATGTTTTCTCTGACCTACTTGACATCTCCATCCTCATTTACTTGGACAACATCCTTGTATACTCCAACAATCTAGACCAACATAGAGGACATGTTTGAGACATACTCCAGTGACTCGGGTTGGACCACTGTATGTGCGTGCAGACAAGTGCTTCTTCCATGTTGACACCGTTGAATACCTCAGATATATCCTCTCACCCAACGGCCTCACCATGGCTGATGACAAGGTCAAAGTCATTCAGGAATGGCCTGAACCGCAAAAGTCAAAGATGTGCAGTCCTTCCTTGGATTTGCAAACTTCTATTGCCGTTTTATATTCAACTATTCTGATCTTACTGTTTTACTAACTCATTTGACCTGCAAGGACACTCCATGGATTTTCACCGATGCATGCCAGAGTTCATTCAAAACCTTGAAAAAGGCCTTCACAACTGCTCCCATGCTCACCCCCTGGCTCCCCACTCATTGTCAAAACTGATGCCTCTGACTATGCACTTGCTGCCATTTTGTCAACGATATCTCCAGTAGACAATGACATCCACCCAATCGCCTTCCACTCCCAGACCTTCACACCTCCAGAACTAAACTATGACATCCATGACAAGGAACTGCTTGCAATTTTTGAAGTGTTCAAATGCTGGCACCACTACCTTGAAGGGTCCTGTTTTGGAACCTGGACAAGACCTTGGTGTTAAATATATAACACTTCAGTCTATCACTTTGTGTAGTGAAGCAAGACAAAGAACAGTTTCAAACTTTGCTATAGCAGCAATGAATGAGACTATCAAAGCCTATAGGTTCAG
>QFEC01014631.1:0-12590 GCA_003316585.1 Gomphus bonarii | reverse complement strand
TTGTCCACAAATTGACGATAGAAGTTGACAAATCCAAGGAAGGATCTCACCTCAGTTACATTGCATGGGGTTGGCCAGTCACGTACTCCTGCTACCTTCACTGGGTCCATTGCTACCTTCCCTTCCAAAAGGATAAGTTCAAGGTACTCCACTTCCCATTGTTCAAATACACATTTCTCCAGTTTCAGATACATGTTGTTGGAGCAAAGGATTTCAAGGACTTGTTGCACAGTCTTTCAATGGGCTTCGAGGGATTCTGTGAAGATGAGTATGTCATCTATGAACACCACTACAACTCCCTTGTCAATGAGCTCCCTGAATATTTCATTCATCATCATTTGAAAGGTGGCTGGGCTGTTTGTGAGACCAAAGAACATCACCAGAGGTTCATATAGACCTCGGTTTGTTTGGAAGGCAGCCTTCCACTCATCTCCTTCTTTTATGCACACATTGTTGTATCCCCAGTGGATGTCTAGTTTTGTGAAGTGTTTGGCCCTGGCAGCAGCAACCTTGTTTATAATATCTGGTACAAGGGGGAGGGGATAAGCATTCTTGATTGTTATATCATTAAGCTTTCTGTAGTCTTGTACAAAGTGAAGGCCACTGTCCTTTTCTTTACAAAGAAGACTGGGGATGCCATGGGTGATTTAGAGGGGCAGATGCAAAGGCTTTTTAAAATTTCTTCTAGGAATGCATCTAGTTCTCTTTTCTCATTGGGAGACATTAGATAGACCTTGGTGCTGAAGGACTTGGCACCTGGGATCAGCTCAATTGCATGATCCCAGGGTTTACATGGGGGGAGCTTGTCAAAGGACTCCTTTGAGAAGACATCCTTGAATTCCTGATAAGGTTTTGGAACTAGATCTTCAAAGGATTTAGTGGGTTGTGAGCTCTGATGCCTTTTGGGAAAGCTGTTGTGAGACAGTTGAGCCTGTACCAATTTCTTCATGGTCATCCTCCACAAAGACTACAAAGAGTCTATCTCCATTTTCACTTGAGTACAATGGCTCTTCAGTTGTAGCACATGTGTGTTGATCAGGAAGGTGCATGTGGTCTTCTTCAATGTCTGGGACCATTTCAACTTGAGGTTTCTTGTTGATCAGTTCAATACCACATGATTCAGGGCAGTGAGTCATCTTCACCTCACCCAAGTGCCAATTAACTTCTGGGTTGTGCTCCGTGAGCCAGGTGTGTCCTAAGATGATTGCCCCAAGCTTGTCACTAAAAATGTAGCACATTCCGTGTGATGTCCATATGTGGAGATGAGATCAACCTCTTCCTTGATTGAACCCACTTCATTAGGAGTGCCATCTATGTTATAGATAGTTATAGCACAAGGAAGGTGATGGGTTTTGAACCTTTCTGCTCAAACAAATTCAACATCAATGAAAATTCCTATGGCACCACTGTCAAGGAGTGCATCAATTGCTAGAGGGCATCCAGTGTCAACAGATTTGACCTTCAGAGGGACTTTGGTACACTGGCGAGTGTCAGCAGAGCATACATAGAGAAGGGGAAGGGATTGCTCTTCAGGGTTTGGGGTGGTGGGTTTTATTTCAGGCATGACTGGAGTTCTAGGGTTGGCAATGAGTGTAGCATGTCTCTAGTATTCCCTAGCATACATGTACATGTTTCAAGAACTGAAACCTGATTTGTCAAGCAGGGCATGTCTTTCACCACTGACTTGCCTAAAACCCTGTTTCCCTCCTTCTTCAGAAGTTTGGACCCTTGCCTTCTGTGCTGCCTCACAAGCATCTAGAGCAGCTGCTACTGACTCTGAGATCATGTCTGTAAGTGCAGCTCCTGTGAGGTTTGTGCAGGTATGTTCCTTGTGGGGCTCTGGGCATGCTGGGGAAATATGGCCTTGCTTGCCACAGTTGTGGCATGTCCAAGTCTCAATGTGTCATCAATTGGAATCTATATCCATGGGCATAGCAATGTTAGGTGTGGGCATGGCAGGAGTAGTTGTAGTACAGGTTGGGACAGTGTGGTGGGAGCCATGAGGTGCTTGTGCTTTCTTAACTTCCACAATATGGTGATAGTTGTGGTCAATCTGACATGCAGCTTCCTTCTATGCCTTGAGGTTGGATGGGAGAAATGGTTGTGCATGGATCTTGTCTAGAATTGTCACCAGAAGTCCTCATGTATAGGCATCCTCAAGTGCCTCATCATTAAAGCCTGTTCTCTCTGCAAGCATCTCAAACTGTGCAGTATAATTGTCTGCTGACATGCTAGACATCATCTTGAGGACATACTATTTGGTATGGGCTGTCCTGGCATGATCATGGTCTCCAAAGGCTGCTTCAACCTGCTTAGCAAATTCATCAAAGGTACTGATTGAAGAGGTTCCATCAATGATAGCTTGGGTCTTATTTTGTGCCCAGGTTGCTGCAGAGCCCCCTGACATGAATGAGAGGGCATATAGCATTTTTGTTTGTTCATCTGGGAATGCTCCTGGTTGAAGGGTGATAGAGAGCTTCACAGTGTGGATAAATCCTTCTGTGTCTGCCCTATCTCCAGTGAACTTCTCTGGATCAGCTGCCTTGATGGAGCGATGAGAAGGGGGGCTGGGTGCAGGGATATGAGTAGACAAGTGCTGGGTTGCTGCAATTGCTGCAGCTGAGGCAGCACTGATCATATTGTTCTGCATGGCCCTCAACTGGTCTTGAAGTACTTCATTCTGGCACTGTAGGAGTTCAACTTGGTTTGCCTGAGTGATAAACATGTTTCTTAGGATAATCCCAGGTTCACCCAGGGACTCCCAATATTGCCTTGGGATTTGGTTAGACATGGTGGAAACTGATGGAAAGGATATGTGAGGTTGTCTGAAAGGGAGCTTGATCTTCTGTGAGGGAGATCCTATTGACAAAGTAACAATAACAAGATGCTCCAATATTAATGAGCTGATAAGGGGGTTCTCCACCTGGTGTAGCAGTAATCCTCAGTTTATACAAGGGTTACTAGTAATAAGTACATAGAGAGCTCACCTGGTGTAGCAGTAATCCTCAGAGATCAAGCTGATAGGTAAATGTTATACCAGTCACAACTTATATACCCTAATCCAGTGCTTATTATGTAATTGGAAGATGCAAGGCATGGAAACATAAACAGGAGACAACAAACTGAATGATGAACTCCAAGCTGAACCCTGACAAAAACTATCTTTCAAAACCATTTTTGAGCTGAGTTGAGTTTATTAAGGTATATATATGCACCTTCTGAGCTATTATGTGAAGTGTGCTGAGCACCCATGTACCATTTGTGTCAAGTGGGGGAACACCTGTCTCTGTTGGGTTGTTGACCTGGATGGGGATGTGGACCTCAGGGCTTGTGTTTGGTGCTTGGTGTGAGGTGTAGGTTGTTCAATCAAGCAGAGGGTGAGAAGACTGAGGGGACTGAGGAGCCCAAAGAAGAATTTGGGTAAGGATAAGCAAAAGGCAAGCGAGGTGAGTGATGGCAAAGTTGAGGATAAGGGTGAGGGCAAGGATGGAAGTGAGGGTGAGGTTGTGTCCAGGTGGACTCCCGAGGAGAGGCCAGCAAGGTCACCACCTCCAACATTTACTCCTCTACCACCTCCACTGTTGTCACCATCCCCAGCTACCCCTTCACCTCCTCCAGCATGCCCATTATTCTTGGAATCATTATCTCCTTCACCTACTCCACCACCAGCACTGTGGGTAGTTTTACCTCCAGCAATGGCCCCAAACACCTTGCCTGTGCTTGCATTAACAGATGTGATTGAGGTTGTGGGGGGACTTAAGAAGGAGTTTGTTGAGGTCAGGAAAGGGGCAGATAGGCTGAGGAAAGAGTTGGTTGAGGTCAGGGAAGAGTTAGAGGAGCTGAGGGAAATTAGCAGGTTGCACAAGAGGTTGGTTCAAGTGAGGTTGGAAAAAGAGAGGAGGTGGAATTTGTAAGGGCAACCCTTCTTGGTACTGACAAAGGAGCCTATAGCTCATCAGGAACTAGTAAAAGGAGGTCCATAAGTATATATAAGCACAAAAACTCCTAAGTACAGGAGATTGCTCACCTAGTAAGGGGAGGTCCAGAAGAGAAAAGACTGGAGCCCCTTACTAAGCATGCAACTATATAGCTACTGTAACTATGACATGAGTAAGTCATGTCACAAGGGGAAAGACAGAACAATGGTAAATTGCCAATGAAGGATGGCCAGTGAAGAAGGGGTAAATATAAGGGAATTAAAAAGAGAAAATAAAAGAGTAAAGAAATGAAGGTCATCCCCTGACAGAATTTGGTTCAGATTATACTGTTAAGTGTATGTGCACACACCCTTGGTTTGGGTGTTTGACTTGGTCCAATGAGCTGGGGCTGATGTGGCATTAGCTTCAACATACTTGCATTGTACCCATCTACCTGTCCATGCCGCTGGATTTTGGACAGATGTTCAGTAGGTTCCCAAGATTGTTGGTACCAAACAATTGGATGACAGACTTAGGGACTGAAAGTGTATGTCTAACTTAGTCAATAATCTGAATGGAGAATACATACATGGAACTAATTACTTATATAGAAAACAGAGTTGCCATAAACTATTCAACAACATTGCATAAGGCATGGAAATGAGAATGTAAGAAATGTGGATCAAAATGAATGAATGAAGGGAGGTGGGCATACATGTACTGAGGGGTACCAAAGCAAAGTGAATGATTAAAAGGGAGTAAAACAAAGTGGAATGTACCAAACTGAACTGAAGGTACACTTATGACTTGTTATTTTGTATGCAGGGACTTTGGTTGGTATGACTGAGTGAACTGAAGGCTTGATAAACTGTACTTTGACAGTACCTCCCTCTTAATAGCTGAACTCATGAAGCCAGTAAGTGGAGTTTGAACCATTAGGGTTTTAGATGCCTAAGTGAGGTAAGTGAATTGTTTGGGGATTTAATTTCCCAGGGAGAGCTTCTTCCATCAACCACCACTACCCCCATTGTCACATGCACCCTTGCTTGCTTAAAATAGGCTATGACATGGAAGAAGAAGAGCACAAATTCAAAGAGCATAAAAAATAATGCCAGCATGACCAGGATGAAAAGGCCCAGAAAGAGTGCAAAGAGAGGGAGAGGTGGGAGTGTGAGGAAGCTGATAAGTGGGAGTGCCTCTATAAGGAGGCTGAGGCAGAGGAGGAAAGAAAGAAGAAGAAGCATGAGGAGTGCAAGAAGGAGCATGAGGAGGCCAAGAAAAAAGCTGCAGTGACTGAGGGAGGGACCAAAGGGTCTGAGCTGAACAAGGTTGCAGTCGATGAGCAGGTGCACAATAATGCACTCAAAAATCTTTGTCTAATGAAAAAGATACACATACAGGCTCCCTGGAAGGTAGATAAGGGGAAGCAGAAAGAGGTACTGGTAGCAAGCACCTCAGTTACAGGTACCGTGAGGGTACCAAAAACAAAGGGTACCCAGGCCCCTAAGGTAAGTAATGGTTGTTTTTATTTTATTTGTTTTTTTTTTACTGATTTTCTTATAGTCAAAAGATGGACCAGCCAGGCAATCCGAGTGCAACAGACCCCCCTGATACTTCTGCAGGAAGCAGGCTAAGGTCTTTCTCATGCCTGAGGCTGGCACAGCTTGCACTGTGTGCAAGTTATGTAAGGTGCACTGCAACCTCTCAGTTGGTTGCAAGCATGGGTGGAGCATCATCAAGGATTCAGATGAAGATGGTAGCAAGGGTAAGAGGCCAAAGGTGAAGAGGCCAAGGGGTGGGGTAAGGCCCAGCATGGGGCTGGTGTTGGTAGAGGTGCCCGAGCAAGCAAGCTTGGCTTTGGGCTGACTGGCCTCTTTTCTGGGGGCCTTTAACTGCCTCCATGAGAGGTAAACCCAGGCCCTTGAGTTACTGGCTGGGTCAGTTAGTTAGCATCCAGTTCTGGATGCTTGGTTTGGGTTGGGGTTGGGCAGAGGTGGATGGGAATAAGGGTGGAGAGGAGGAAAAGAAGAATGAGAATGAGGATGAGGAGAAGGAGAAGGGTGATGAGGATGAGTCTCTAGAGTAGTAAAAATTTATAAAAAAATCTTTGTATAAATTGATTTTCAAAATCAAGCAAGCTGAAGTGAAACAAAAGAATAAGCCTAAGAGGAACTAAGAGTAATGTGTGAAAAAATGACAAGTGAGACCTGCCAAGTTCAGGTATGTCTCAGTTTGGGTACAAGAAACTTAGAGAACAATGGATAAATAAAATGATAAGGGAGACAACTAAGAGGGTAGACAGAGACATGATTTAGGATAGTAATTTTGTACATAGATTGACCATGAATAACTAAGAAAATAGACCATGATTAAAAACAGAAAATAAAACAGAATTGGATCAAGGGGACCATGGTCCTAGCTTAGCAGGGCAGGCAGAGTGAAATTCAGTGATGATCTTGGAAGCATGACCAAGTTCAGTTGCGAGCATCCAAGATGTTGCTTCATCAGTGCCTTCATAACCAACCCATCTGTTAAGAACGGGCCAAGCTGAGGTTCTTGCGTATTTCTCGAGCGAGGTTGTAACTTCAAGCGAGGTTGTAACTTCGAGCGAGGTTCGGAGTAGGGCTTGGCTTCAGGTTATGTGCTGCGCCGTCCAGATCTTGTAGATTCCCTAATTTCCGAGGGCGAGGTCTAACTGAGAAAACACGGGGTAATCTTAGTCGATTTTCTGACTACAGAACTACTAATTTACATACACATTATATACGAGATTAGTATTTCAAATTAGTCAGAAGATTTCAAATCAAGAGAACAAGGGGGTTTCCAGAACGGGAATTAAAACAAGGGCGAGGTGAAACATGGATGAGTAAGAATAAGGTTTGGGTGAAGTTGTTACAAAGATTGTTGCGCGAGGCAACAGAAATTACTTGAATAGGAAAACATATCATGAGTGGAATTGTGAAGCGAATGAACTGAAGCGAGGTCTAGAACTAGGGTGAGAAATCAATAGAGACTGAGGGGGGTTTCCGAAATAAGAAAGAGAACACTTAATCATGTTTGACTAAGCAGACGGGGATCTCGCGAGGCGAGATCTAACACCATCAGACCAGGTAAAGGAGGCTACAGGGTCTCTGGCATCAGTCTACCTTTGAGTCAAGGATCTCAGCTATCTCATACTTGATTTCACCATCTATTTTGATAGGCAGAGGGGGTTCCTGAACTTGGTTTGGTATAATGTTAGGAGTTGCAGGTTTGAACATAGAGGGAAGACCAGATGGACTGCCTGCATATTGTCAGGCAACCAAAGAGTGTAGGAGTAACTACTGGCTTTGGCTTTGACTTTGAAGGGACCAAGGTATTTTGGCAAGCTTCTTAGTTGGCTGAGTAGTGCAAAAGAATTGTGCTTTGACAAAAGCTGAGGAACCAACAATTGTGAACTCAGGAGCTAGGAGTCACCTGGTATTGGCTGATATCTGATACTGAGATTGAGCATGACTTATTTGCTCTTTCAGGGCCTCATGAAGTTAGCCTAAGTCAACGGCAAACTTGCATGCTCAGGAGGAAGTGAGGTCTCATTTGGGGTAAACAGTAAGGTTTGGGTGATGTCCCTTATTAGCAAAGAAGGGAGAGATGCCAGTAGTAGCATTAGGAGCATTATTGTAAGCAAATTCAGCTAATGGTAACAGTTCAGACCAGTTGTCCTGTTGATAGCTGCAGTAGACTCATAGATATTGTTCCAGGGTTTGATTTGTTATAAGTAAAGGGAAAAGCAATATCTCTGAAATATGGATATACAGATAAAAACACAAAAATTAGATATAACATCATAACTAGCACAAAAACAGTAGGTATATGTGCTGGAAGTCAAATATATTAACTATACAAAGATACCACAAAAAGAATTACATCATTAGCTACATTCCCTATCATTCTACGATTATTTTACATGTATTCCAGACACAAGACTTGGTTCCCAGCACTTGGGTGCCCCAGCAGCTAAACAATTGGAAGGTATGGAATGGGGATAGGGAATGATACAGGGCCATAGGAGACACTGGACAGAGTAGGAATTAGTTGGAAGTACAGTAAGAATGGAATGGAAAAGGTCCAAGACAGACAGGAGCTTGGGGAGAGCCTAAAAAACCACATATATGTTACCACCAGAGGTCACCGATCATTTTGCACTTCTTACAGCATGCTACTGATATAGTGTAGCATGAGGGACAATAGAGGATCAAGGAGAGAAGATCTAAAAGCAATTTGCAATGATTTCTATCATTTCCAATAGCCTGGCTATAGCATATGCAACTCCCTATCCTCGTACAGAGCGGATATCCACCGCTTCTGACCAAATCTAGTTACATTTCCTTTTTTTCTCTTCATAACTAGCTTGGGATCCACCTTATGTATAAGTACTACAAGTCTCATAGGTAGTACTACAGCAAACAATTCTCTATCAATTGTTTACTCCTTGTTCTGTTTGGTGCTTCACTCATAATCCCAATTAGGAAATGCCATTCAGACTCATTGTTTGAGTTCTGGACAACATCCAGATAGGTTCTACTCATATAGTAGCATTTGCTCACAACATTTGGAGCACCAGAAACTGTTCCTTCAATTGTTATTGAATTTACAGTCTTCCTAAAAATCAGTACCAAACTCTTGGTACCAGCGCTAAAGTGCTGGATTGACCAGAAAGCCTCTGGATATCTTGTTGCCAGAACAACAAGGTACTTTCAAGTAATACAAGTTATCCTAAATAGTTCTAGTAGTGGAGGATCACCCTGAGTTGTCTATCCCTGCACCTATCACACCTTAACATGATTTACATGTTTGGTTTGACCATTGGCTTCAGGATGATAACTCAAGGTGAAGTGTAAGCACATGTCAAGGGCTTTACCAAGTGACCTGAAGAAGTGAGAAACAAATTTGCTTCCTTGGTCAGATGTTATGTGATTTGGTATGCCATGCTTGGAAAAGACATGAAGCACAAACAGTTTCACTAGTTCAGCCAAGGTAATTGTGTCAACTGTAGGAATGAAAATACTTTGTTTAGTGAGTCTGCAGACTATTACCAGAATAGAAGTAAATCCTGAGGACAGAGAGAGTTGTTTGATGAAATCCATTGAAATAGAATTCCAAGGTCTCTCAGGGATTGGTAGTTGCTTCAGAAAGCCATAAGGTTTGTGTCACTGTGATTTGAAATGCATACATGTGGTACAGGATTTGCAGAAATCAACAACTGAAGTTCAAAGGCCTGGCCAAGTATATTCTCAGCAAATGAGAGCCAACATCTTGTTTTGAACAAAATGACCTGAGAGTACATGATCATGTTTATACTGAAGTACTCTTAACCGGAGGTTGTTAGTTTCAGGTACATAGATTTGGTTGTTCAGCTGAAGAAATCCATCTTCTGTCTGCATTCATCTCAGGTTTGGTTTTGGGTGTGGACCAAGATGTTGTATTGCTATGGGATCTGTGAAGAGTGCAGATAGGAAGTTGGAATGGAGTGTCTCAGAGTCCATGATGATGCTTGCTCAAAGAGCCAGAATGATGAGTCGAGTCATGTGAAGTGATTCTACCAGTTGTAAAGAAGTGAAGATTGGCCAAAGGTTTTGCAGATTGATGGTACCATAGTCACTACCTCCCTATTTTAGATAGACATCCCATCATCTAGTTAAAGTGTCAGGCTGAGTGCCAAGTTTTCTGGGACAGAACTGAATCATGAGGTTGAATTGAGATAGATATTCAGACCAATGTGCCTGCCAATGGGTCAACACTTTAGTAGTAGAGAAATACTCAAAGTTTTTATGGTCAGTAACAAGGTCTACTGGTTTGGCTGAACCTTCCAGATAGTGTCACCAATGTTTGAAAGCCTCAAAAATAGCTAACAACTCTTTGTTGTTCACATTGTAATTGAGCTCCAGACCTGAAAAACTTTGGGAATGAAAGGCTACTGGATGAGTTTCACCTTCAGAGTTTATGGTGGAAAAGATTTCTGTGAGAGTATAATTGAAAGCATTGGTTTCCACAACCAAAAGTCAGTTGGGTTTCCAATGTGTGAGGATGGGTGCTGAAGTAAAGGCAGCCTTCAGGAAGTCAAAAGATTTTTGACAGTCTTTGGTCCATGCCCAGGGTGTGCCCTTACAAGACAGGTGAGTGTAGGGTGCTGTTATGTCTGAATAGTTGAAAATAAAATGGTGGTAAAAGTTTGCAAAGCCAAGGAAGGACTGAACATCTTTAACTTTTCTCAGCTTGGGCCAATCGTGGATGGTTTTGACTTTGTCTTCAGCCATAGTGAGGCCATTGGTTCAGAGAATGTAACTGAGGAATTCAACTGAATCTTTGTGCCATTCACATTTGCTAGCTTTAGCATATAGGCCATGTTTTCCAAGTCATTGTAAGATTTCACAAACATGTTCTCAGTGCTGTTCAATAGTGTCAGAATAGACCAATATATCGTCAATATATGCAACCATGAAATGATCTAATAGGTCACCAAGGATGTCGTTCATAAACCTTTGAAAAGCTACAGGGGCATTGGTCAAGCTGAAAGGCATTACTAACCATTCATATGACCTGTAGCAAGTCTTGAATGCCATTTTCCACTCATCACCTTTGGTGATTTGTATAAGGTGGTACACATGCTGAAGGTCAATTTTAGAATATATTCAAGCCTTTCAAGGAGTGTCCAAAAGGTCCAAGATGAGCAGGAGCAGATAGTGATCTTTTTTGGTTACTTTGTTGAGTGCCCAAAAGTCAAGACATAGCCAAAGTGAGCTGTCCTTTTTTCAGACAAACAGGATCAGTGCACCATGTGAAGATGTAGAGGACCAGATGAAACCCATATTCAGATGTTTATCTAAAAACATATGGAGAGCTTCTATTTCTGAATTTGACAGGGAATACAGGGGTGGATGAGGCATTTTAGTGCCATCTTCCAGGGTGATCTTGAGATTGTAAGGTCAATGTGGTCCTAGTGTCTCAGCTTTTGCTTTGCTAAAGACATCCACAAAGTCATGATACTCTTTCAAAATGTTTTCTAGGTCAACCAGAGCAGATGGAGCAAAGGAGACCTTAGCTGACTGAGCTGAGGTAGAATCAATGGCTGAGAGGTTGAGCCAAAAAACTTGCAAACCTTCTAGTTTGCAAGCACATGCAAAAGCGGCTGTGTTAGGTAGGGCTATATGCAGGGCTTCCAGCTTTGGGGTGAATCCAGACTCAGGCAATGGGGAGGCAGCAGGAACCAACTCAGCTGAGGCTGTTGGGACATCCATAGACTCCATAGAGGCAGTTCGAAACATAATACTACCCAATACCCAGTCAATCAATGGATCATATCAGGTGGGCCAGTTATGTCCAAGAACTACTGAAATGGAAGTATCTAATGACATGACATAAAATTCTATGGAATGGGTGTGTCCTGAGGGGAAGCAGATAGGTATTTCTACTGATTCAGTAATGACTGAGTTCATACTACCATCAAATAATTTTAGAGTAATTGGAGGAACATATGGGAATACTATGATTACAAACAAAAGTGGATTCAATGAAACTATGAGTAGAACCTGAGTCAATCAAGCATTTGAACAGATTATTAGAGGAACTGAGGACAGAATTGGAAGACAAGTACACTATTAAAGAGTTTGGATTAAAAAGAGCAGAGGCATTGAGCTTAACCTCACTACTAGCACCAACTGAGTCAATGCAACTCTCAGGGTGGTCAGAGGCTGAAGAGTTGTAGACCATTTTTTTGGCTCGGTAGCCTTAGCCTTGGTCTCAGCTTTGGTATCCAAGGCAGTAGCCACCTTGGGGGTCAAGTGGGTTGTCATCACTCATGCCTTAGTGGATTTTGGGCACTCTGCAACTTTGTGACTGTCAGCACCACACAAGAGACAAAGGTTATTGTTGATGCATTGCTGGTGTTCCTTGAGGAGGAGCTTGCCATCCTTACTGAGCTTATTTGCATACTTGGGTGGGTTCAGCTGGGACATGGTATTGTCCTTACCCTTGCCCTTAGGTTTTTTTGGGCTGTCAGACTTGTCCATGGTAGCTTTGGGCTTGTCTGACTTTCCTTCTTTTTTTGGATCAGCAGGACCCTCTCAGGCCTGCTCTGCCTTTCTCTCCCAGTATCTCATGTCAATTTGCTTCAGTAGGGCCATGTATGCCTTCCAAAGCAGGGCATTGTCATTGTAGTCAACAAACACCACAAGTCTATAAAATTCCACAAAGAACTGAGTGGCCTTGTGGTTGTCATTCATAGTTAATTTTTTGAGAGTGATCTCAGCTTCAGCTTGCTTATTCCAAAAACTGAAGTTGATTTGCAACTCATTGAGAAAGCCATCCAAGTCAGTGGCCCATCTCAGCTCAGTTCAGGGATTGCCAGTGAGATATGGCTCAAAACATTCCAGTGCTATCCCTTTGAGATAGGAAATCATATAATTGACTTTCTGTCTATTGTCAGTAAAGGCATTGGGATGCATCTGGAAATTCATGTTACACAAAAAAAATGAAACTCTTGAGCTTCTTTGGGTCAGCCCTATCAAAGGGGTCAGGTTCCTGGATTCAGGTGGTCTGACCATCTTGGTGTTGCTGCTGGGCAGTCTGTGAGGGTGCCGCTATTGACAAGGTCACAACAACAAGATGCTCCAATGTTTAGTGAGCTGATAAGGG
>QFEC01014623.1:0-14478 GCA_003316585.1 Gomphus bonarii | reverse complement strand
CACCTTCTATAACCTTCCATGACCTTCCATTGGGGTATATAAGTGTGACTGGTGTAACGGCTGCCCCTCAGCTTGATCTCTGAGGATTACCGCTACACCAGGTGGGCTCTCTATGTATTTATTGCTAGTAACCTTGTATAAACTGAGGATTACCACTACACCAGGTGGAAATTACCTTTATCAGCTTACTAAATATTGGAGTATCTTGTTGTTGTGACCTTGTCAATAGTGTCGCCCTCACAGGAGGACAAGATGTGCATACAGTGCAAGTGGATTGAAAACAATATGAAGAAGTGCCATGCTATGGAGGTGGTGAGGTGGTTCTATGAGGCTCACAATAATTTTTTGAATCTCCAGTCATAGGATACATGGGAGTTGGATGCACAGGTGGGTCTTGGGAAATTTGAGGCCATGCACCTAGTGCATATCCTGAATGACCTTGACACTTCTAAGGTTGTGGTGCCTGAGGTCTGGGGCATGTGCAAGAGCTGTCAGAGGCACAGAGATGAGTACCTATGGCCTTCTGGGGGCACATCATGCCATTGATGTGTCAAGCACAAGGTGTGTTGTGTTCTGTGGAGGGAGCCAGGTGTGGAACAAGAGGGCTCAGAGTGTCAAAGGAGGTGGATAACACACCTAAGGCTGGGGGCTCAGGGTTGAGCAAAGGGAAGTGGAGGGTCAGACTAGAGTCAGAGGAGCTGGAGGGTGTGTGGCTCAAGAGGGCTAAGGTGGAAGTTGCTCCAAGGCCTGGAGTGGACACCTGGATGGTGGAGATGGGTCTGTTGATATGGATGATGTCATCCAACTTGGGGCAGATGATAACAGTCATGGAGTGGATGGTGGTAGTTATGGAGTGGATGGACAAGCAGGAGGAGGAAAGGTTGCACAAGAGGTCGGAGAAGGGGCCAGAGAGGAAGATGAAGGATAAGGGGAAGGGTGTGGACATGGACAAGTTGTGGTATGAGCCAGAGAGTTCATAGAAGGAGCCTGATATGGAGTTCTTTAGGGAGTGGAGGGACTTATAATTTGTTTATAATTGTATTATTGAGTCTGGAAAATCCTTAAGTCTTTTGCTGTATGAGGGGCCAAGGTCATGGTTTGTCAGGGTAAGCCTTGTGAACATCTGAGATGACTTCAGACATGTTGCTAAGTTCAGATGTGGGGAGCCAGGAGGTTTTGTCTTCAGTTCCCTCATATCCAGATCACTTGACCAAGTATAGTAGTGGATAAGTGTGGTATCTGTCAACCTTAGAGTCAAGGACTTCAGAGATTTAGTATTCAGGTTCACCATCAATGATGATGGGAGGTTGAGATGGAATGGCTCAATTGGGAAAATCATTTGGAGTGGATGGTTCCAGCATAGAGACATGGAAGATAGGGTGTATCACATGCATGTTGTCTGGAAGTCAGAGGGTGAAGGAGATGGAGCCAACTCGAGTGATGATTTTAAAGGGACCTAGATACTTTTCAGCTAGTTTCTTAGAAGGTCTCATAGTATGGATGTTATCTGATTTAACAAAAGACTTTGTCAACAATTTTGAACTCTGGAGGAGGAGTCTGGAAACAGTCTGTGGGTGCTGAGTATTGTTGCTGAGATTTGGACATAGTCTTATGGAGTTCTTGATGGAGCTTGTCTAAGTCCACTGCAAAGTCTCATGCTCTTGAGGAGGCAAGGTCTCATTCAGGGTATACAGTGATGTTGGGGTGATAGCCCATGTTGGCAAAGAAGGGTGAGATGCCAGTTGTGGCATTTGGAGTGTTGTTATATGTGAATTCTGTAATCAGAAGGAGGTCTGACCAATTGTCCTGTTGATAGTTGCAATAGACTTGAAGGTATTGTTCCAGTGTTTGATTCATACATTCAATTTGTCTATTACCCCAGGGTGGTATCTGGAGGTGAAATGGAGCTTCATGTCAAGAGCCTTTCCAAGGGATTGAAAGAAGGATGACACAAACTCTGTGCCACAGTCTGAGGTGACATGAGAATCTCCTGGGACCCAAACTGAGGTTCAGGTATTCAGCTCTTAGAGGTTTCAACCCAAACTGAGGTATCCTTCCTTAGCCAAAGTGACTTGGTCTTGGGTCGAGTGGGTCTCTTCCTAGCCTTCCCCAGCCCTCTGCTTCCCATCTTAGATCTCGGTCCATAGCTCGGAAACTTCGTGGGTAAGTGCTGAGCTGTTTCTTGGGCCCGAGGGTGCCGAAGGTTCAGAAGGTCCTGCCAAAAACCTCGGGTCATTTGGTCCATTCCCAGCTGAGCTGTGTTTGTTTCAGCTCAGGGCTTGAGATAGGTCATCCCCTGACATCTTTGTTACCTATACCAAAAGAAGAATTCACTCACAAAAGGGCGCACACACCGAGTTGACTGAGTAGGTGCTAAAGTCTCAAAGATGTGTACAGGAAGGAATTTTACTATCCCAGAGCAGGAATTAAATTCTCCATAAGGGGAAATTCTGGTCTCCCATTTTAACAGATTGTGTCAAAGGTGGGAATGAAGATTGTTTGTTTGGTGACTCTGTTGATGATGATGAGGATAGTGTCATATCCAGAGGATGGTGGAAGTTTTTTGATAAAATCCATGGAGATGGAGTTCCAGGGATGTTCAGGGATGGGAAGTTGCTTGAGTAGTCCATAGGGTCAATGTCTCTGTGATTTAGAGCACATGCAAGTAGTACAAGACTCAGTGTAAGACAGTCCTTAAGTCAGTAGTCCAATTGTTCAGTACTGAGCCTCTTGGAACCCTACTGAGCATCAGTCCAAAATCCAGTGGCACGGGCAGGTAGATAGGCACAATGCAAGTACGTTGAAGCTGATGCCACATCTGTCTCAGCTCATTGGACTGAGCCAAACCACCTGAACCAAGGGGATGTGTGCACACACTTAACAGTTATCAACATCAGGGACATAAATGCATTTGTCCAAGAGGAGGAGTCCTTCAGGGTCTACAGACCAACATCCTGTAGGATTGTTGAGATGGGCAGATGCAATGGGGTCAGATTGAAGGGATTGTATGAGGTCTGAGTGTAGTTTGTCAATGTCCATGACCATAGTGGCATGGAGGACTGGTAAACACAGGGACATTGCATGGAGTGATGAAATGAGTTGTTCAGAGGTAAAAACTGGACATAAGTTGTGCAAATTGATGGTTGCATAGTTACTTTCTCCCTCTTTAGGGTAGACATCCCATTGTCTTGTCAGAGTGTCAGGTTTGGCTCCAAGTTGACCAGGACAAAAATAATGACAAGGTTGAATTGAGAAATGTATTTTGACCATCAGACTTGACATTGAGTGAGGAGTTGGTTGTGAAAAAATATTCCAGGTTTTGTGGTCAGTAATGACATTGATTGCTTCCAAGGAGCCTTTGAGGTAGTGGTGCCAGAATTTGAATGCTTCAAAACTCACTAGCGGTTCCTTGTTGTGGACATCATAGTTTAGTTCTGGAGGGGTTAAGGTCCAAGAGTGGAAGGTGATTGGGTGGATGTCATTGTCTGTCAGAGATATAGAGATATTGTTGACAATATGGTGGTGAGTGCATAGTCAGAGGCATCAGTTTTGATGATGAGCAGGGACCCAGGGACCCAATGGGTGAGCATGGGAGTGGTGATGAAGGCATTTTTCAAGGTTTTGAAGGAGCTCCAACATGCATTGGTGAAAACACACAGAGTGTCCTTGTGGGTCAAACAGGGTAAGTGGAATGGTAAGATCAGAATAATTTAATATGAAATGGCAATAGAAGTTTGCAAATCCAAGGAAGGACTGCATCAGGGGACCACCTGTTTCAAATCCTGAGCTGATACTGAGCTGATCCATCCATGCCAAACATTACTGAACCAAACCACTCTTTCAAATGATAAGTGCTATCGTGACACCTCGGTCCAGATATGAGACATACTGAACCAAGAGCCCAGGACATTGGCTTGAGTGCTGTAGCACTGGATACAGATCCTGAGGACATTATACCTTCAGGCCCAATTGAAGGGTAAGGTATGCTGAGGAAGTAGGAAGTGGACAACAAATATATAGGTTGCATAGCTCACTAGCAAGGGACCCTAAGTTTTCCTCTTAGGTTTTCCCCCTTGCTAGTGAGGCTCCATTTCTATGTACACAATCTAATAGACTTAGGTTTTCTCCCTTGCTAGCTTTGGTTGTGAGACTTTGGTAACTTCAGCAAACACTACAGGGGTTTCCCTTACACTATCCTCATACCCCTTCTATCTTATCATTTCCCATCCATCTTTTTACTAAGTGATGTTCACCTGAACTGAGACATACCAGAAATTTGGCATGTCTCACTTGTCATTTTTCACACTTCACTCTTAGCTACTCTTAGCCTTGTTCTGTTTTTTTGGTTCAGTTCAGTTCACTTGATTTCAAAACAAGTTTATACAAGTTAAATTTTATACATTTTTTATCCTACTCCATTGTCTCCTCATCAACCTTCTCCTTTTCCCCATCCCACCCTTCCTTTCCCCTTCTCCACCCTTATCCCCATCCACCTCTTCCCAACCTGAACCCAAGCCCAAACCCAAAATGAGTATCAGTGACTGGATACTGGCCAGCTGGTTGACTGACCTGGCTAGCAACTCCAACACTTCTGCCTGCCACTCAGTGGCCCCAGCCTGCCTCTCATAGAGGTGGTTGAATGCCTCAAAGGAGAGAGCAAGCTAGCCCAAGAGAGCACCTCCACTGACACTGGCCCTGCGCTGGGCCTCACCCCACCCCTCAGCCTCTTTACCCTGGGCCTCTCACCCTCACTAGCATCCTTGTCCAAATCCTTGATTACACTCTGCTCATGCTTGTGACTGACCAAGAGGTTGCAGTGCACCTTGTGCAGCTTGCACACAGTGCAAGCTGTGCTGGCCTTGGGCATGAGGCATATTTGGCCCACTTCCTGCAGTAGAAGCAGGGGGGCCCATCAGGCTCAGTTCACCCTGCTGGTCCACTATCTTTTGACTTTTAAAAAATCAGCAAAAAATAAAATAAAATAAAAAGAAATTTTACCCACCTTGGGAGCCTGGGTACCCTTCTGTTTTGGTACCCCTTGGCACCCATACCTGAGGTGCTCACTACCAGTACCTCCTTCTGCTTCCCCTTGTCTACCTTCTGGGGAGCCTGTATAGTGGGTAAAAAAACTGCCCCAATGTTTGTGCATTTTAGAAGGATTGATATTTTGTGAAAGAATGACATCAGCAAAAGTTCTGAATATTTCACATGATATACTAGAACATGTAGGCTATCTACCTCTACCAACTTAATAAATCATGTGAGTCCAATCAGAAATCATTGCTCAATAAACCAAACAAAATAATCACTCATTGGGGCAGCTTTTTGACCCTCTATTATTTTCTCTGATTTTCAATATTGTAATTAAGAGTGGTTTTGGGGTGTGGGATAATTTCTAACTAAAGGATGATGTTCTTGGAGTTGGGTCTGATTCTAATCTGATGATATATGCTGCGTGGCAGCTGTGTAATGGTCTGGGGGTCTTCTGTGATCTATATGGCCCTTTAGTGCCTGTACTGAGAGGTCGGCTCTAGTATCAGTGTGAATCGTAAATTCAATAACAAATTCATTATAGACTCTGTGTGCTCGAAAATCTGTGAGACACTTCTGAAGGTAACTGATGACTTCTCTGAATTTATTCAGGTCTCGAACAACGAGCCTTCGGTGGGAAAGCAGTTTTGATGTGAGCGAATCACTGGCAAAGACAAGGAGCAATTGTTGCTTAGAGGGTAAGAAGAACTAGTTTTTTACTATCTACTGAGCTAGTTCTTATACAGAGTTGCAATTCTAATGATTTGTGAGCGAAGAAGAGAAAGAAAATTCCTTTGAAATAGACGCATTGAACTTCCATGCTATACGTATCACTGTGTCACATATTTTGCTGTCTGTTTCCGATTGGTAACCTCTGAAAATACTTGAGGCTTCTCTTTGGTATGTATCCTTGTCTTTACAGTCATCCCATTGATTCCCAGGTGCTTCCTTTGGTTCCAATGCACCAGCTGATGCCCGTGGCCACATGTATGTGCCCCTTTTGCTCCTGTCTCAACTCCTGAGTCCTCCAGTCCTTCCATGCATTGTTTTTATATCCTCCAGCTCTTATTTCTGCTGTGACCATGGTCTGTTCCTCCCAGGGTTGACTCTGTAAGCCCTTTCCATTCCTACCATCCCTTAGCTGCCCGGGCGCTTCCCTGCCCTGGGACCAAAGTGCCATAGTCACGTACTATCTAAATTGTCCTGTAAGCATGGAAAAAGGAGTTATCTACCTAGTTCTTTTTGGGGATTGTTGGTGTGAGTATCTGCTTGGGTTCTGGGTGCATATATATGGTAGGGGAGTCGATGTTCTTTCTAACTATCTATTTATTTACTTTTCTTCTATATGTTGTATGTAAGTTGTAAAACTGGGTGTTTCATAACAAATATTACACAACAGTATAAGGTAGGAGTAGGTCATGTGAATCATAAACATGTCATGTGACCTTATTTGTATTGATTTGGCATGTTGAACTTTGTTCATTCATCTCCTTGACTCCTTACCACCACTATGAAATCCATCTCTGCTGAAAAGCATTCTTCTGTTGTTTCTCTCCTCAATGAGGGGTATTCCCATCATCAAACTCAAGCTAGGACTGGCTTGGGGAAGGGTACTATTGTCAGGATCAGTAGGGAGGTAGAGGGGGATAAGGAAAATCATCCTGGTGGCCGTCCTTCCAAGCTTTCCCCATATGATAAACAGTCAATTATCCATCAAATCAGCTCTGGGAAGCTTGAAAATGGTGTCCAAGCTACACAATTCATAAATTCCATCATATCTACCTCTGTCACTCCTCAGACTGTTAGGAATGTGTTGAAGGAAGTTGGCTTTAGATTAGCAACAAAGAAGAAAGTTCCTATGCTCATGGGGTCTCATCATCAGCAATGTCTGAAGTTTGCCCAATACCATGAAAATTGGACTTTGGAGGACTGGAATAGGGTGTTGTGGACTGATGAGACAAAAATCAATAGGATTGGGAAGGTGTATGTTTGGAAGCAACAAGGGGAACCAGTATCAGACAGGACCACCACACCAATTGTCAAACATGGAGGGGGGAATAACTTGATGGTTTGGGGGTGTATGGGCTGGAATGGGGTGGGGAAGCTGATATAGGTGCAGGTGAACACAGATGCAGTGCAGTATTGTGAGAGTTTGGAGGAGAGAGTGGAGGAGAGCATTGAAAGTTTGGAGATAGCTAAGGATAAGTGGTACTTCCAACAGGACAATGATCCAAAACATACCTCAAAAAAGGCAGACCAGTGGTTTTCTGATGACAACATTATTCCCATGAACTGGCCTGCCCAATCCCCTGATCTAAATCCCATTGAACACCTCTGGCAACACCTCAAGGCCAAACTCCAAAAATATGACATACCACCCAAAGGAGTACATGGATTATGGGACAGGGTGGCAATGGAGTGGACTGAAATACCACCAGAGACATGGAAGAAGCTAATAGAAAGCCTGCCTAGGAGGATACAGGCAGTTTTAAAGACAAAGGGGGGTCATACAAAGTATTAGATTGTAAAATAATGGAGGGTCAAAAAACTGCCCCAATGAATGATTATTTTGTTTGATTTATTGAGAAATGAGTTTTGATTGGACTCACATGATTTCTTAAGTTGGTAGATAGCCATGTTCTAGTATATCATGTGAAATTTTCAGAACTTTTGCTGATGTCATTCCTTCACAAAATATCAATCATTCTAAAATGCACAAATATTGGGGCAGTTTTTTGACCCACTGTAGGTAGGTGCAATGCAAGTATGTTGAAGCTGATGCCACATCTGCCTCAGCTCATTGGACCAAGCCAAACACCTGAACCAAGGGCATGTGTGCATGCACTTAACAGAGTCAGAACAAAGGAAGCAAGGGAAGTGTTACTAAGGGTGTTGTGAAACTTAATGGAATTACTAAATGAGGGAAGTGGCATGAGGAAAGATATTAAACTAAAGGAAAGAAACACTGTGAGTGAGGGTCTAGACTAGAAAGGTTTAAAACAGAGTTATAATAAACAACAAAACTGTTCACATGTTTGGAAGTTTTGTATTGTATATCTAATAGGAAGTTTAACTTGGTTTTAAAATGGTCTAAATAATCATAAATATGCTCTAGCATCTTAGCCATCCTTTAAAAAAAAGAATCTTGCAAATCCATGTGGAGATTCCTGGGATATGATTATTTCATGTCCCAGGTCTCAGCCAAACAGTTTTGTTGCTGATGAGTCCAAACCAGAGAATTGTATATTATTGGTATGGTCACCTTTGGCTTTTAATACAGCTTTAATCTTTTCAGGCATACTCTCAATCAAATTCTGACACACTTCAGCAGGTATCTTATCAAATTTAGCCTTCACTCTCTCTCACAACTCCAACATCCCACCTGGTGGTATCTAATACTCTTCCAACCTCCTTTTGATGGGTTCCCAGAGATGGTCAATTGGATTAAGGTCTGGAAGAGTGAATCCATGATTTTAAAACCATTCATAAGCCTTTTTGCAGGTATGTATTGTTGTAAAGTATCCAGTTTTTCATAGTATATACAATAAATAGAAGAAAAGCACAAAAATAAATAGTTAGAAAGAACACAGACTCCCTCACCTAGTATATGCACCCAGAACTCAAGTAGATACACATATCCACAATCCCCATAAAGAATCAAGTCAATAGCTTCAATTCTCATAGATACAGGATATTTTAGATACTATGTGGGCACGGCAGTTTGGTCCTGGGGCAGGGAAGTGCCCGGGCAGCTAGGAGATGGAAGGAATGGAAGGAACTCACAGGGTCAACCCTGGAGTGTATGGCCAGAGGTCATGGTGGAAATAAGAGATGAAAAGAATAGAAAAGACACACAGAATGACCAGAGGACTTAGGGGCTGAGACAGGAGAGAAAGGGGTGCATATATGCAGCCACGGACATCGGCTTGCACATTGGAACCGATGGACATGACCCAGACTCAATGAAACCAATGGAATAACAAGGGCACACAGCAAAGAGAAGCCTCAAGCTTTTTCAAGGGTTACCGATTGGAAATGGAGACCAAAATATGTAACGCAGTGATACGTATAGCGTGGGGCATCAACATGTCTATCCCAAAGCAGACAGTTTCTTTTTCTTGCTCATATCATGTCAGAATTGCAACTATGTATAAGTACTATCTTAGGGCACACTAAGAAAACCAGTCCTTCTTGCCCATAAAGCAAAAACACTCCTTGTCTTCACTGGCACCTCGCTTACATCAATATTGCGATTCCCACTGAAGGCTTGTCATTCGAGACCTGAAATTACTCAGAGACGTTACCAGTTATCATTAGAAGTGTCTCACAACGTCTTGAGCACACAGGGTCAATAGCCAATTTGTTGTTGATTTTATATTCCACATAGATCACAGAGCTGACCTCTCGGTACAGGCGCTAAAGGGCCATATTCACTTGAAAGGATCCCCAGGCAGTTACACAGATATTCTACAGCATACATCCCCAGTTCAAAGTTACATTTGACTCTTAGATCATTACTCTTAGTTAGAAACCACCCCACACCCCTAGACAACTCTTAATTACATGTATTATTGTATAAGTAAAGGGAAAAGAATATCTTTGAAACATGGGTATATAGATAAAAACATAAAAATTAGGTATAACATCAAAACTAGCACAAAAACAGCAGGTATATGCATGAGACATCAAATATATTAATTGTACAAACCTATCCTGGGGGGAATCACATCATTAGCTACATTTT
Organism: Gomphus bonarii; assembly: GCA_003316585.1. NCBI lineage: Eukaryota > Fungi > Basidiomycota > Agaricomycetes > Gomphales > Gomphaceae > Gomphus > Gomphus bonarii. The sequence goes on along the minus strand of QFEC01014623.1, from coordinate 4,703 downwards.
TCACCATCCTATGATTATTTTACATGTATTCTGGGCATGAGACTCAGTTCCCGGCACTTTAGCACCCTGGTGGCTAAATGATTGGGAGGTATGGAATTGAGATAGTGAATGGTACAGGGACATAGGGGGCACTGGACAGAGCAGGAATTTATTGGAACCACAGTAAGAATGAAATGGAAAAGGTCTGAGACAGACAGGAGCTTGGGGAAAGCCTAGACAACTGCATATATGCTACCACCAGAAGTTGCCAATCACTTTGCACTTCTTGCAGCATGCTACTGATATAGTATAGCATAAGGGACAAGAGAGGATAAAAGAGAGAAGGTCTAAGAGCAATTTGCAATAATTTTTCCTATTTCCAATAACCTGGCTATAGTATATGTGACTCCCTATCTTCATACAGAGTGTAAATCTGCCACTTCTGACCCAATGTAGTTACATTTCCTTTTTCTCTTTGTCACTATTTAGGGATCTATCCTTTGTATATGTACTACAAGTCTCATAGGTAGTACTCTAGCAAACAATCCACTATTAATTGTTTACTCCTTGTTCTGTTTGGCACTTCACTCATAAACTTTGATTTGAAATATGTCACTCAGACTCATTGTTTGAGTTTTGGACAACATCCAGATAGGTTGTACATAAGTAACACTGTCTGCTCACAGCTTTTGGAGTACCAGAGACTGTTCCTTCAATTACTATTGAATTTACAGTGTTTCCAGAAACTAGTCCCAAGCTCTCGGTACTGGTGCTAAAGTGCTGGATTGACCAGAAAGCCTCTGGAACTCTTGTTACTAGAATAACAAGATATTTTCAATCAAGAACAAAAATCATTACAAATAGTTACAGTAGTGGAGGATCACCCTGAGTCATCTATCCCTGCATTTATACACAACTTGTACCACTGTTTCAGCCTTCCCAGAGGCAATAAGCTTAACTGCATGGTGGATACTCACTAAGAAGAGTTTGACAGGATGATCACCAGAATGTTAAGAGGTGATCAGGAATTTCCCCTCTCTGTGTTTTATCCAGTGCTCTGTAGATATGAAACTAATAGATTTTCCACTTGGTATATATGTTTTGGATAACATAGCACCTGCTTGGGGAACTTGGTCTTTGTTCTTTTAGATAGTTTATCTAATTGCTTGTTTGTTAGTGGACTACTAAAGTGATTCTAAGTGATTGAAAGAGGTATCAATTTATCTATACAGATATTGTGATAATACTCCAGGTTTCTTATTTGTTTTCTATTTCAGAACAATGAGTATAATGTTTCTTTTGAAGCTAGTTAGGTAGATAACAATGTGGTATAATATTCTTTTCTTAATGGGAATTTTTTTTTTTTTGTATGATAGCTATGGACTATTTATCTGATTTAGCAAGTGAAATTTCAGAAGGTGATGAGGTCCATGTGGGGCATGCTGATGATGCACAATAATGTATGATGATCCATGCTGACATACAATGGTTTGTGGTAATGTGTGATGGTCCATGGTAATGTGTGATTGTGATGGCATGTAATGGCATGTGAATGGTGATGGTGTGTAGTGGTTGTTGGGTTTATGAATAAATGCAAAGATCAATGACTCAGGGTGATCCTCAGCTATTGTAGTTCTCTGTTGCAATTTCTAAATAATAAAAATCTCTTGTTGTTCTGGCAACAAAACTTCCACAGGCTTTCCAGTCAATCTGGCACTTTAGTGCCAGTACTGGGAACTTGGGACTGATTTCTGAGTACACTGTAAATTCAATAATAATTGAATGTGCAGTCTGTAGTGCTCCAAATGTGGTGAAAAACTGATCCTGAATAGCAAAAACCTACCTGGAGTGTTCCAGAACTTGAACAATGAGTGTGAAATGGTAGAGTAATGATTTAAGAGTTAAACTGATTGAGTGCCAGTTCAGACAAGGAGTAACCAATTGGTAGACAAATATCCACTTGAGTACTACACATGAAAGCTATAGTACTTATACAAGATATGAGTCCCTACATACTGATGAAGAGAAGAGGAAATACAGCTAGTTTTGGTCAGAAGCAACAGATTTCCACACTGTACAAAGTTAGGCAGTCACATATACTATAGCTGGGCTATTAGAAATAGAGAAAACCATTGCAAATTCATCTTAGACCTTCTTTCTTTGATCCTCTCTCATTGATTGTGCTACACTATATTAGTAGGATGCTGTGAGAAGTGTCAATCAATCAGTGACTCCTTGTGGTGACATATATGTGGTCACTTGGTCTCTCCTTGAGTCCCTATCTGCTTCAGACCTTTCCATTCCAATTCTACCTTATTTCCAATGAATTCCCACTTTGTCCGGTGTCCCTTATGTCCCTGCATCATCCCTTATCTCCATTCCATACCTTCTGCTCATTGAGCCACCAAGGTGCTAAAGTGCCAGGAACTGAGTCTCATGCCCATAGTACAAGTAAAATATTCATAGAAAGATGGGGGGATGTAGCTAGGAATGTGATTCTTTTCATGGTGGGTTTGTATAATTATTATCTTTAATGTCCCATGCATATAACTAGTTACTTTTGGTCTTTATCTAGTTTTTCTGTGGTTTTAACTATGTATCTATCTTTTAATATCATCCTTATCCCTTTGTTTATAAAAGTAGTGATGGTGTGTAGTGGTGATAGTATGCAATGGTGTGTAGTGGTGATAGTATGTGATAGTGTGTAGTGGTGATAGTATGCGATGGTGTGTAGTGGTGATAGTATGCGATGGTGTGTAGTGGTGATAGTATGCGATGGTGTGTAGTGGTGATAGTATGTAATGGTGTGTGAACAATGATGGCATGTGATGGTGATGGCACATTATAAGCAAGATACATGGGTGATATGTGACAGTATATGTGATAGTGACTACAACAATATGAATACCATCTCACCCCTCACCCAACCCATCAAGACATGCACCAGCAAGTTTTTCTGCCACCACCCCATTCCAATCCATGTCCTGCTGCATACCCTTGACCTGAAGCTGGATGACTTTGAGAGCATCACACCAACACTGCAGATACCCAACCAGCCCCCACTCTTCACCACAAAGATCACAGGGTCAAGAGAGGAATTAATGGAGGCTGACCAAGTGGACAACCAGATGCAAAGGTTTAAATTGATAGTTTGGGGCTGGACAACAGCATGGGGGTGGCAGCAGTCCTGTAAAAAAGGGACAGATGCACCAAGGCACTAAGGTATTGCTTGGGTCCATTAACTGACCATACTATGTATGGGGTGGAGGCAGTAGGAGTAACCCTGACCCTGGAGCTCCTTGTGCAAGAAAAAAGGCTTCAGTCCTGCTAGACAACCAAGTGGTGATACAGTTCATCAGCTATGTCAAGCCCCAGCCAGCTCAATGGATCCTCCACTGTGCTCATGAGCTAGCCAACAAGGTGGCAGCCCTGGCCAGATGGCAAAGGGCCAGCCTCAAGATTGCCTGGGTCTCAGGCCATGATGATGTGCACAGTAATGAAGAGGCAGACATGGAAGCAAAGAGGGTGGCTAAAGGTGACAGCAGTCAGGCCAGTGACCTCCCTATGTTCCTTGCCACAGAGCCACTACCACATAGCATTTCTGCTGCATTCCAGTCTTTCAGGTCAAGCATATGAGGCTTATGGAGAGTGAAATGGGTCATGTCACTGCAACATGCTTACATAGCACTGATAGATGATAGTCCCCCATCCAAAGCTTTCTACAAGAACATGGCAGGGCTTATGAGAGCACAGATCAGTCTAATCATGCAGCTTCACATGGCACACATCCCACTCAACAAACACCTCTATCATATCAAGAAAGTCCCATCCCCCCTCTGCCCAGCCCATGCTGGAGCTGAAGAGTTGATCCACCACTATCTATTCAATTGCTAAGGCCACAAGCATGCAAGGATAACTCTGAGGAGGAAACTAGGCCACAAATCCAAGTCATTGAAGGACCTCCTGAGTGACCAGAAGGCCATGAGAGCAATGCTGACTTATGTGGCAAACTGTCAGGGTTCAGCTTGGAGTTCATCATTCAGTTTGTTGTCTCATGTTTATGATTTTCCATGCCTTATGTCTTCCGATTACATAATAAGCGCCGGATCAGGGTATATAAGTTGTGACTGGTGTAACAGTTACCCCTCAGCTTGATCTCTGAGGATTACTGCTACACCAGGTGAGCTCTCTATGTACTTATTACTAGTAACCCTTGTATAAACTGAGATTTACCACCACACCAGGTGGAGAGCCCCCTTATCAACTCATTAATATTGGAGTATCTTGCTGTTGTGACTTTGTCAATAGCATCACCCTCACACAAACACCAGGAGGCTGCACCGTTTATTTGGTGATGTAACTCCCCTTCCTGTACAGGACAAGCCCTAGGTGATATCATGGGTGGATGATACATACAAGCCACACAAGCAAGCTGTTCTGAGCTTGTGCCATCACACCATATGCACACCATGATCATCCCATTCTGTACCCACGCCCTCAAACCCTATACCAGACAATCAATACCCACACCCAGGACTCACATATTGACAAAAGCCAGACTCAGCACAGCTGGATGGAGGCAGATAGCCCACAAATGGTACTGTCAGGGTTCAGTTGGAGATCACTGTCTGTTGTTGTTTCCTGTTTATGTTCTTCTATAACTTTCCACCACCTCCTGGAACTTTCCATACTTTTCCATCATCTTCTACAACTTTCTGGGACCT
>QFEC01014598.1:0-18070 GCA_003316585.1 Gomphus bonarii | reverse complement strand
CCTAACCTGAATCCCATTGAACACCTTTGGACTATTGTCAAAAAATGCCTTTCTGACTATGAAAACCCCCCTAATGGAGTGCATGAGTTGTGGAAGAGGGTTCAGGTGGAATGGAACAAGATAGAGCCTTAGGTGTGCCAGAAGTTAATTGAGAGTATGTGTTAAGAATGGGCCGAGCTGAGGTTCTTGCTTATTACTCAAGTGAGGTTGTAACTTTGGGTGAGGTTTGGAGTAGGGCTTGGCTTCAGCTTATGTGCTGCACCATCCAGATCTCATAGATTCCCTAATTTCTGAGGGCAAGGTCTAACTGAAAGTTCAGGGTAATCTTAGTTGATTTTCTGACTACAGAACTACTAATTTACATACACATTATATACGAGATTAGTATTTCAAATTAGTCAGAAGATTTCAAATCAAAAGAGCAAGGGGGTTTCCAGAACAGGGATTAAAACAAGGGCGAGGTGAAACACGGATGAGTAAGAATAAGGTTTGGGCAAAGTTGTTACAAAGATTGTTGTGTGAGGCAATGGAAATTACTTGAATAGGAAAACGTATCATGAGTGGAATTGTGAAGTGAATGAACTGAAGCAAGGTCTAGAACTAGGATGAGAAATCAACGGGGACTGAGTGGGGTTTCCAAAATAAGAAGAGAACACTTAATCATGATTGACTAAGTGATGGGGATCTCACAAGGCAAGATCCTAACAATATGCCTAGGAGGGTGCAGGCTGTGATGAGGCCAAATGGGGGCTATACCAAATACTAATATATACCATTTTTTGATGAAAAAATAGAGGGGATAAAACCATTCACATGTTTGATTATTTTAAATAATTAATATCTTGGCCAATATTGATAATTACATAATTATCCTGGTGAGTGACCTCAAGCTAATATGCAGGGCTATCATGATAAATTATATCAAATTTTGTGCTTATGTGATCATTGCATTATTTGCTACACAATCAAAGTGTTCACAATATGTGAACGGTTTTGTCCCCTATTGTAGTTCTCTTCCTGCATTCAGACAACCCTGTTCCATATTAATCCCATGTCCTGAATGTATTTAAACCTCCATGTATTTGTAGCTAGTTCTCTAGTTTAAATATCAATTTAGTCTCCTCTTAGTTACCTCCATGAACTCACTCTACAACCTCACTTTACAACCTCACTCCACAACACCTCCATAAATACAAGGACAAGATGTAAGAGGATGCAACACATAAGTTGAAGCCAAGTCCTTTCAACTCCATACCCTGGTTTGACTTTGACAGCTCAGCCACCCCAGAATCCTTTTGGACAAGATGTCCTCAACTGTAGACTTAACATGTGTCAAAGTATGATCTACCGAGCCTCGGTTCACTCAGTCATACCGACCGAAGTCCAGTGTACCGTATTACAAGCTACAGACTTCCAAGTCTGACAAGTACTATTTGGTTCAGCTCAGCTCGGTTTGGTACCTCACAGTCCAGCGTACTGTATTACAAGCTACAGACTTCCAAGTCTTACAAGTACTATTTGGTTCAGCTCAGCTCAGTATCTCACACTTCAATTATATTCTCATTTACTCACTCACTTTGCTTCAGTTACCCTCAGTACATGTATGGGCATGTATGCCTGCTTTTCATATATTACTATTCTTACATCCTACTCTATATTCTTGTTTCCATGCCTTGTGCAATGTTGTTGCATATCTTATGGCACCCCATTCTCTATATAAGTAATTAGTCCTCATGTATGTATTCTCCATTCAGATTATCAACTAAGTTAGACATATGCTACCAGTACTTAAGTTAGTAGTCCAACCGTTTGGTACTGAGCATCTCAGAACCCTACCGAACATCCATCTGAAATCCAGTGGCACGGGTAGGAGGATTGGCACAATGCAAGAATGTTGAAGCTGATGCCACATCTGAACCTCAGCTCATTGGACAGAGCTGAACCACCCAAACCAAGAGCATGTGTGCACGCACTTAACAACATGAATAAATAAAGCAAGGTCTACTCTCTAGGCTGAGTAAACAAAGGGTTGAGTGGGATTACTTGAATAGGTGAAAGGATTACTTAATCATGATGACTAAGCAAGTGGGGATCTCATGAGGCAAGATCCTAACAAATGCAGAATAAAGAATATACATATGTAGGGGGAAATAGAACCAGGAGATATGTGTTTGTACATGAAGTGAAGTTACCAAAGTGAGGGCTGATCATGTATGAGGAACTTCATGATAAATCAACACATGTGAACTTCAGTTGGATTGACTGAGTGAACTGAGGCTCAGTCAGATCATACTCTGACAGTATAGCAGTAATCCTCACAGATCAAGCTGAGGTATAACTGTCACACCAGTCACAACCCTATACCCTACTCTGGCACTTATTACATAAGCAGAAGATGCAAGGTGTGAGAGTGTAAATAAGGAGAAATAAGATGAAATCCAAGCTGGCTTGGGAGCATGAGTGGTGCAAGCATGAAGAGAAGGAGAGATGCAATGCAGAGGAGGCTGAGCAGAAGTAAAAGGCTGAGGAAAAGGCTGTTGAGGCTGCTGAAAGGAAGCAGCCTGAGGCAGATGTAGCTGAGGCAGAGAAGAGGCATCAAACTAAGGAGGAGAAGTATGAACATAGGCTGAAAAATTTGATATTGATGAAAAACATCATGTCACACCCAAGTTAAAGGAGAAGATTGAGGTGCCCAGTGAGTTAACTGAGGAGGAGTGAGCTGAAGACTTGGTACTAAGGGCAATGGATAAAAGAGCAGTGAGTATATATATTTTTTACTTGTAGTTTTTTATTACTGACAATTCCATAGGTCAAGTTTCTGCCCAAGGAATTGAAGAAATTGGTCTGGTCTGACATTTGCAGCAAGTGCAAGAGGTGCAGGGATTTGTACATAGTGTCCAAGGAGGGGTCTGCTTATCATGTATAAGTTGTGTATGATGAAGTGTAACCTAGCACAGTGGTAGAAGTGAGGTGCCAAGGTGATGATAGAGTTAGAGGATATAAGAAGTAAAACTAAGAGGGCAAAGAAAAAGGCCAAGGTTATAAAGGTTATGAGGTGTTAGGGTTCTTCACCTATTTTGCCTCTGAAAGGTGTCTCTTTGATCTTAAGGTCACAGTTCTTCTTGATGGGTTGGGGCCATTTGAAATTCAGGTGCTGGTAATGGTAATGGTGGAAGTTAGGAAGCAAATCCCCAAACAAAGCTGACATCAGTTTATTGGCACTGACCCCAAAAAATTTCATACTCCTCTCAATTCAAGGCCTCATGAGTTTGGCCTTAAGAGGGAGATACTGTTAAAGTATCATCTTGGTCACTCACCTTAGTACCTCAGTACCTTGGCTGACTTGAACACTAACCTCAGTCACTACTCTTGGTCCTCAGTTCTTGGTGTTCACTTTGGTCCTCATTACACCTATCCCTATCATGTCTCACTTTGACAGATCTAACAACACATACCAACATTGACATCACCTGGTAGGCTTGCAAGATATGGTTGCAATTGATTGCTTGGTTGTGCAATCAGCTGCTCCACAGCCTTCTTCCTCCACAGCCAAGGTCCATAATGATTAGGAGATGGAGATGGCACAGCCAGACTAGGATTGGTAGACTTTGGGTAAAAGAACAGCAATAATTACTATAATTAACTGAGTTTTCTCTTTTAACACCGCTAATAACACAATTTTAATATTGTTAATAGCTCATGTTAACAATTGTCTCCAAAGGCTTGAAGTTATTAACAGATGTTAAAAAGTCATCGGGAATGGGACAGACGCTTCGTCACGTCACGAGTCACGATAACTTTCTCAACCCCATCTGTCAAGTTTACACCATGTCTTAGTGCGTTGACCAACCTATAATCAATCGATTTCGTCGATGCTGACTGTGTCCTACTCTCAAAAATTGCCTTACTTTCCATGTCGGTTCCATTGACAACCAACTTGCCGCTCGGATTCCCCACCCTTTGGAAAATTACTGTCGAATGAAATGTGCACATCACTCTACATTTAATGCTTCCTTGTTGCTACAGCATCATCGCAGGTCGTGCGATCAAAGCGGAGTGGTTATCTATCGGAACCTTGGTCACCGCAGCCAGTGTTGCTGCTATCTCTTTGTCAGGAGGTAATAAGAAGGAATCTGCACCAACTGACAGCGCAGGGGTGGTCAGCTTGGCTAAGGAGCAAGGGAGATTTGGCTCGAGGTGTGTTCTCCATCTTTGACCTGTGGGTGCACGTGGCAAATCCGTGGTTGGATGGATAAACCGTTTTTTTCGGATAAGAGGCAGTTTTCTTTTGAGTGTGTCAATTAGTGTCGGGACAATACTGATTATTATTTGTTTACTTGCAGTGAGGAAGAAGAGTTGTAAGTTCTACGATTTCATGAAGACAATTTCATTCACATAGGGCTTCCGTCAGCATCAAGAACTTTGTCGCGGAAGCAGAGAAATCGGAAAAACATTAGTGCTAGGGCGAGGATAGATGTCAACCTAGCACCGCTATTCTTCCTGTCAACAAACTCTCTGGAAAGTGTTTCCACTCATTTCAACCAAGTGGGAGCGACATCCATAACCTGTGTGCTAATGAGCTCTCAAATTTTCTCCCAAATTTCCAGTCGCCCATGAACAAACCAAGTGACAATCAGTCATCGTAAACGCGTATATTGAGAATAGCAGAGTAGTTGCATAATGTCACTGAAAATGGAAAGCTCTCGGGCTACATAGTTAAGACAAGAAAAACAGAAAACAGACATTGGATAAGTAGTTATCGATGAGACCGCCAAGACTGTTGTTCCTGTTGTGAATGTTGCTGGTTGTGTTGTTGAGGAAAGCTAGATTGAAAATAAGGATGCAAAAAATTCGGCGCCTGGGCATGGTTTGTGCTATAGTTGCTGTTGTGTGGAAGGCCGTATTGGGACTGCAGAAAGTTGAACGCATTTGAAGGGTTTATTTGGAATGGAGTGATCGCTGATGTAAAACTGGGAGGAGACCCAAATTGTTGAGGTGGAGGTGAGGTAGACGGCGCAGCACCAGCAATGGCAGGGGGCTTGAAATTCTATGCGATAAGTTAAACCAGAATAAGGAAGGCACTCGCTGAATGGAAGGAAAGGACAGACATAACGCCGGCCCTCGCGATATAGTTCTTCAAGCTTCTGGTCAAATATCCCCTGTTCTTCAAAGTTGTGGTATGCCTTGTAGAGGAGCAACGCGGATCGCGCATCCTCGATCGAGTCGTGAGTCTCCGTTTGAATGTTCTGGCCGAGGACGAACCATGAAAGGAAGCGTAATGAGAGTTTACGCTGGCGGTCTTTAAGGAAGTAGAGGTCGACCGTGTCGATGACTTGTTCAGGCGGAACAAAAATGTCTGAACATCATGTTAACATATGAGCATGCGATACAAGAAGGAATACCGACTTATTGTCCGAAAATCCTTGGCAAGCCCATGTCCGATGAAAATGCACCCAAGATCCACCAAAAGACGGAGTTTTTTGTACGCTACTTTGAATGGCACGAGCGTGAATGTTGACACCTGAGGATCGAGATCTCCAACTGTATACTCAATTCAACTCGTGTAAAACGGAGATATCAAGAAGAATCTTACACCTGATCCCTGACCACTCAGTAAGATAATCAACAATCGTCTCACTGGTGTGGATATAGTCATCGATAAAGGGAACGCCCTGATTCGGACCATCGCCGCGCAGCACAGATACACGGGCAAGACCGAATCTTGAAGGTCTGATCATCTTCTTCGCACCGTCCGAACGATACTCCGTCTCATCCTGGTTTTAATGATGATAACTAACGCAAGATATCATCAAGAAAGAGGGATCGCACCTGCTGCATGAGAACGAATTCGGCGTCGATAGCGACGAGCGTCCCGGGAGTAGGCAGCTCTTCAAATCGAAGATTTTCGTGCTTGGTGAGAACTTTGTCCCGGGCCCTAAAACATGGATTCGTAAGTCGAGGATAATATAATGAGAATCCTAGCTCACTGTGATATCGATGAATCGCAGCTCAAGATGGCTGGATCTCGTATCTCGGGAAGCCCACTGTAATCCAAACTATCGCGGACGTCGATTCGTTCCAAGTATAAGATCGCAGGGACCTATGGAAGATCAGTCTTTATCTATAGGCCTGAGTCGCTGCACGAACTTTCCAAGTGCCTGGGAAACTTAATGCCTCCTCTTCGGTAACATTTCGCACCATAAAATCATTGAAAATGTGCCACGGACTATTGATTTCTGATTGCAGCTCCTGCTCAGGAACTGCTCAGAGGTTAATTAAAGTGATAGCAGTCTGGAAGAACACGCACCCTTGACAATGGCAACTAGGTGCGTAGTTGTCTCTTTGACAGCTACAATGATCGACTACACACATTGTCTACATCGGCACTCACAGTAAGAAAAGTGTTACGTACCCTCAGTTCATAAACCACAGCGTCAGGATCGTCTACACCTTCGACAATGCCGCCTTGCTGACTCATCCCAGTCCCAGGCCTGACACTCACGCGCGGGGAGAGGAAACGGCCGTTGCGCCCGTCAAGCCAATATTGCAGATGGTCCTCACTATACACGCACGCATTGACAGTAAGGAGTGGCGGAAGATCGCGGCTCGGGATGACGCGCCGGGAACGCTGGGTAGCCAACAGTTTGCATGTTTGGCAAGTAGCACGGTACGACATGTCGCGGACAAGTGCGTTTCGGAGTATCGAGGCAAAGTCGCTTGGGGGAGGTGTCTCGTTGGAGAGTGTCTAGTAAGAGAACTTTGAGAGGGCTACTTGTTGTTGTTGATATGGTTGCTTACTTTCTTGGGATATAACATCTCGACGACGTGGGCAAGGCCTTCCTTATCCCTTCTTGCACCACAGCTCCCACAGATGATGATGCTCTTTGCATCGATGCCAAAGAGCTGCGTGATTGGCGCAGGAGCGGGCCTAAAGAAATCACCGGGGGTGTTCGTTTCAGAAGTGGGATTGACAATGCGAGGATTATGCGGGAACGAGTTTTCTTCTGACATGAGTTGTTCGAGCATGAAACGGTTGAAAGTTTGGATCTTAGAAACGTAGTCGGCATCGGCAGTCTCCCGACCATAGTCAATGAGACCCATTTGTCCCGCTGGAACCAACCATGTGACTAATGAACACAGTGCCGACAATTATTGCTCGCAGACGTACCTTGGGGTAGTGCGCTGATGGTCTTGCAGAAGTTAGCGGCTTGACAATTGATTCCTCGAGCATCCTCAAGCATCCGCACCACGAAACCCAGCTCACACAGCAAGCAATGTTCGCGCTGGCAGTTCGTGGTGATATGACTCTTGGCAAGTCGACGTACAGGCACAGCATAATGCATTGCCTGCAGCAGCGAATTCGTGTACGAGTTGAGAATATGTGTCTCGAGGCCGCTGTAAGAAGTCTTGTTGTAAAAGCTGGAGGTGTCAAGTATGAGCAACAAAGTGCTGATGAGAGAAGTGTGCCGTACCCAAAGTCAAAGTCCTCGACCCCGAACTTGGAATACTCGATCTCAACTTTACAATACTCACGTGGAATATCCGAAGGATGCATTTGGTTTGTTGGCGAATCAGGGCCCTGAATTTTCACTGTTACTTTTCAAAGGTCTCGCAAAGGCGCAAATAACAATTACCTTTGACTTATTGCTCCTGAACCTGCCCTCTTGCTTACTCCTACTTCCACCAAACACCATATTGCGTCTTCCCCTCAACTCCTTAGGGAGGGTTGCATACCCAACGAAATCGAAAGTCTTCATGGAGGTGAGAATCTGAGGAGGGATGCGGGCTGGGGGTGGATACACGGGTACGCTTGGTTGGTGTAGATCTCGAATATTCGCAGAAAAGAGGGCTGTGTGGTAATACGGTAAGCCTATTGAATTGAGTGGGCTGTCGGGTCAATAGGAACTGTGTGAGTGCTACGAAAAAGTAAGAAACGAGTGCCGTCACGTTCTGTCATCCCAGCGAATGTCTGGGAGAGGATCTGAGGTATCGTGCCAGACAATCGACTGTCCGTCATAACCATTGAAAGGCCGGTAGAGACCGTCTTCACCAGGGCTGGTACTCAGGAGATGGATAACGCCATCGGCATCACCGAATGCGAGATACTCGCCCGTGGGAGACACGGCGCTGGAACTCACGTACGATGTGGATTCGAGCTTTTCGGGCATCAGGATGGAAAAGGCCAGACTGAAAGGGACGCACCTGGCAAAACTCGGGAGGTGCTGTACCTTGATTGAGGACATCGATGATATTTACAAGACCGTGAGCAGAGGAAACAATGAGTGTTGAAGAGCGGCGTGGGTGTACATTAATGAAAGCGGGGCCGGCGAGGAAAGGAATGGGGGTAAGGGGGCGGAGCATACGCAGGTCGTATATCTTGATGAACTGGTCCGTGACGGGCCGAGACTGGCGCAGACCCCATCCGATGGTGTACACAAAGTTACCTGCAGAGTCAAGGCCCTGAACACCACCGAGATGCGACTTGATGGAATGCTCGCCAGAGGCGCCGTCGTCCCTGCGCATGGTGGTACGGACATCGTGAGTACGCAAGTATCCGTCTGCAGAGCCTGAGATAAGGAGCGAGTGGGAGAAATGGAGGTGGGTCAGCTCGGCGGGAGCAGAGAGGGTCCGGATAGGGCTGCCAGTGGTGGTATTGAGCATGAGCAGATCAGACGCAGAGGTGGCGCAGATGAGGGTGTGTGAATTATTTGGATGCGACGCAAAGGTCACTATCAAAGACCCGGGCGCCCTGGGAAGGTTGGATGAGAGAGGTGAAAGGTCATTGGAACACATGTCGCACACCTGAAATACCATTTGTTTACACCGCCCTTTGACCATGCGCCGAGGCCAGCTCCCGAGCCAGCCAGCGCCCTCACCTGGTCGCCCACTGTTATTTTCGTGACAGGGAGATCGTCACCCACGGGGAAGAAGACGCCGCGCATGCGCGACTGGCCGTAGTACGCAGCGAGCGAGCCAGCATTGTTTCCACCCCAGAGCGTATCGGAAACGGGGTCAAAGGCGAGTGCGACTACGGGAACCGGATAGACGTCGCGTAGGGGGGCGACATGAGTATAGCTCATCGTCGTCCAACGCAAGCGCGTGTCATAAACTCCGATCACCTCATGGACGACCAACAGCTCGCAGATATAAGACAGATGAACAACTCTGGAGACACTGGCGATGGCCCTGCAGCTGCCCAGGACTACGCAAAACGTGAGGCCGAGGAGCAGATCCGCAGGGACCTGCTGGCGACCGTGCTCGACCCACCTGCCAGGGAAAGATGTGAGGGACAAGTCTAATTATGTTTCACTCAACTTTATGTTTCTCTAGTGGCACGCATTGCGCTGGTGAGCCCTGTTCGGTCGAGACAAATAGAGGCCATTCTGCTACGCATGGCCCAGACGGGCCAGTTGCGCGGGAGGGTCAGTGAGGATCAGCTCATCGGTTTACTCGAGCAGGTTCGTCACCGTTGTTACCAATCTTAGACTAGTACTGACTGTCGCTTAGGCTGAGGAGGCGCAAGGGTCCAACACCGTGAAAAAGGGTGCTATCGTGGTAGGCAGTTATGAGCTCAATTCCATGTGCGCTACTCACCATCGCCTGCAGTACCAGCGCAGACAGGCGGACCCTGACGATGACTGGGACTTTGGCTTGTAAAGAGTACTGTAAACATAGCTGTACATTCTTTCTTAAATAATTGTGTGGCAATTGGTTTTTTTTAGCTCTGAGCGACGGAGTCTGAATTTGTGCTTTTCTTTCGACGCGCCTTTGATCCTTTCTCCTTCTTTACCACCATGTCCTCCTCTAGACACACATCACACACCCCACTTCCAAACAAGTCCACCGTCCTCGCCGGTGCTGGTGTCCAGGACGCGTATTGGTCCGACGACGAAGATGTAGGTCGCGCGTTCTCTCCGACTACCGCACCACATAATGTTATCTTATAGGAAGACGCAGAATGCCCTCTCTGTCTCGAGGAGATGGACGTAGCAGAGATGGGCTTCAAGCCCTGTCCCTGTGGATATCAGGTCTGCTGAATATCTCTGTCTCACACACGTACTCAATATCGGTCTAGATCTGCATGTTCTGCTACCACCATATCAAGTCCAACCTTAACGGCCGCTGCCCCGCTTGCAGACGTGAATACTTGGAACAAAACGTTGAATTCACTGCCGTAGCCAAAGAAGAGTAAGTCTCCCTTTTGCCCTCTCCCTGCCGCCTCATGGCCATTTCTGTAGCGTAAAGCGCCAGACGCAACAAAAGAAGCGCAAGGAACGCGAGCGCAAGGAGCTTGACGCTCTCGGTCGACGACATTTTGCCAATGTTCGTGTCGTACAACGCAACGTTGTCTACGTCGTTGGCCTCGGCCCCCGCTTTGCAAAGGAAGAGGTAGTGTTCACCACTTCGCTCGTTTCTAGCACTCAGATTATACGTAGTTTATTCCCACCCTCCGATCAAATGAGTATTTTGGACAGTATGGCAAAATCTCCAAGATCATTCTTGTCAAGCGTCACCTTCCTGGATCAAAGTCTCTCGTCATTGGTCTCTATATCACGTACCATCGACGTGAAGACGCGGCCCGTGCTATTCACTCAGTCGATGGTTCTCCATCACCGGGTGGAGGGGGAGAGATCATGCGTGCTAGCCATGGAACAACAAAATATTGTATGAGCTTCCTGCGCGGCCAGAACTGCTCCAACAATGGGTGTCTGGATCTACATGAATGGGGTGACAAAAACGATTGTTTCACCAAGGAAGATCTCACTACTCTGTATGTCCGAGTTGGCTGTCGTTGGCGCTATGGCTGACTGCTTTCAGGAAACATTCAATGAAGGATGCTGAAAGTCAAACTCGTCCATCCATCCGGAAGAAGGGCGATGAGCATGAGTGTAAGTACAGTAGTGATCTAGATCTTGCTAGTCTGACAACATATATCAGCTTCTGGACTTCCACGAGGAACGTCCTGGGGCCAGAAGCCCTCTGTACTTCCAGCTTCGCAATCTCTCCCCTCCCGACCCTCCCGCAGTTCGAACGGACGTATACGTAATCAGCCTTCCAGTCGGTCATCGGCGTCCGCTACAGATGGCCATCCTCGCACTGGGACTCGCGGACATGACCGGCGTGCTCCTGCCCATGCAAGCACATCCAGTTCCAATCAGGCGTCCTCCAAGCCCTCCGGGAAGGCCCACTCCCAAGCTTCGTCGTCACGCCCGTCCACACCTGCAATTCCTCCGGTTACAATACAGGGACGTTCTGCATCTCCAGTTGCACCCACCGTTACACATGCGCGCGCAGCTGAGCCGTTACCGCGCTCGACAACACCTACATCATCTGTTGCCGTCGAGTCCGATCTCGGCTCGTCCAATGCTGACCTGGAGACACCCCTCTCACCTATAATTACACAGCCAGCACAGCCACCACCTGCACCATCTGCTCCCCCTGGCCTTGCACACCCTCAGGCCTACCAGCTTTCCACACAGGCTCAGGCTTTGCTCGATGATGTTCGTGCACGTCGCGAGCAGGTCACTCAGCCTCATGTTTCAAGCCCCTTCCCTGAATTCGATCGCACCCTTGATAGTCTGGGTGGAGGAGAATTTAGTTTCAAGTGGACAATGGATCCTAGAGTCACACCCTCGGATCCTAGCGCTGGTTCGCAGGAGTATTACGGTTCTTTCGATCCGTTTGCCCCGTCCACGTCGCTATCTACGTCGCAGCCGCGAAAACAATCTCAATTTCCTCAGCTCTCGGGTCCTCCTGGTCATTCCTCGCCCTCTGCGAGCAACAGTCCATCCCTCCCTCAGCCTAGCAGCTACCGCGGTTCATTCAATCCTTTTGCTGATATGGAGGATGCTGGCTCTCCGTCGCCACATGCAGATAATGGCGATGGTAGCCGTCAAGAGTCTCGGTTTGGGTTTGCACGTAAGAGGACATCACCCTCTGCAGGTGACTCACCGAGTCTCTCAACGTTTGCGTCCTCTCCTCTGGCTTCAGGCTCGCCCCTACATGCATATCAGCAATCTAACGGACCGTGGGGATATCAGGCGCAACAGCAGCAGCAGGTACCGTATCTTGCTGGTGTAAGCCAGCAGTCACTCCTGTCCCCTCAACACCAACAGGCGCAGGCGTATGAATACGCCCATCCGCCTGGTGTTCCGATTCCTTCTGTAAATCCTTCACTCTCTAGTCCTACATTTCGGCCGCAGCACACAGGGTTTCCTCCAGGACTACGTTTTCAACCCTTTGATAACGTGGAGCCCGATAGAATCATGGCCACGCGGCGTCGTGCAGATTCATCGGTACATGCAGGTGATTAAACTTTCCTTTCATTCTCAATTCCTCGTATAGGTTGGTGAGTTGACACTACGTACTTAAGATCACGCGTCGCAGGGTTCTTTCGTGGGCCACCAAGTGCCAGCTGACCAGACCCCAGCTCCCTCACTGTCACAACAACAACACACTACGTTCGGATATGGGGGGCCTCCTGGCTTGCCTCGCCGCGACAGCACACCAAATACCACCTTTCATCCCATGTACTCGGAATCTCCTCAGCGCCAGTCAACTCCTGCGAAATTTAGTGGACATTCTAGTCACCGTGGCTCCTCGATGTCGAGTACGCCAGCATACGGTGAGTTGTCTCGCGCTTTTAGTCAGGGGAGGGTGTCTTGAGTCCAGTGCCATGCCGTGCCTTCTCAGTGCGGAGCCCTCGACCCCAATCTTGACCTCGCGCGCACAACGATGTCCGGAGCCTGGGCCATCATTATTCGCGTACACCCTCCCTGCCATATGCCGCTTTCCTCAAAACTTCTTGCCTGTCACGCATGATGAAACTGACATGCATTACGTTTTGTATCCTATTCTTCCAGCATCCCCTCACCATTCTCCTGCTCCAGTCCTCGCATCAGAGAAACCATCTTCCTCAGATGTACCTATTTTATTGGCAACTGATTTCCCTGCTTTGCCCGCTACCGCTGCCCCAGAGCCTCAGCCGAAGAGGGAGCAAAATCAGCCCTACATCCTTCCTGTACCTGCGAAAGCCCCAGAGCCTAAAGTCGTTCCTCAACCCGCCATCCTTCCACGTAAAGCGCAGACGAAGGCTGCGGCTAAAGAGTCTAAAGGCTCTGCAAAGGTGGCTGAAAGTACAGTAAAGGCTACCCCATCGATTGCTCCTGCCGTCAGCACAACTTCGAGTGTAGCTCCCAAGGGTCGTGCCAAACCGGAAAAGAAGGAAGAACCCAAGTCTGCGCTCGCAATGGCACCTACGTCATCATCTGCTGAGCCAAAGAAGAACGTAAAGGCTATTCACAAGACATCCCCAGCGCCACCGCCTCCTGAGCCTGTTCAAGCACCATTATTCTCCAAAGTGTCAAAGAAGGCGAAGCCTGTTCAGTCGAAAGTGATCAAGATTAGCAAGGATGAAACTAAGTCGACATCGGAGGACTCTCAGAAAGAGACAGCCTCGCCGTCAGCCTCTTTGCAGCCAACCCTATCGGCACCAGGACAGTCTGTCGCAGAAGTCTCCCAAAACGACGCTCCAGCAACACCCCTAATTAGCAGCGAGCCGTCGTCTCTCGCTGACTTAATTGATGGTCTTTCGCGTAAAGGTCTTAATTACCCGTCGTCATCCTTCTTCAACCCCAAGTCGCTTGATCCCGATTCACAAACACCCTTGCAATACGACCCTCTTGTTCATGCTCTGTCTGCACTGTCCGTCGGTGGTGGCTCATTCGCAAACAATCTACCGCCTGTGTCTATCGATTCGGCTGTGTCATCGTTTCAACAGTTACTCGAGACGCTGACGCAGACTATATCGGATCTGTTGCGTTTGCTGCCACGCACAACATGGGATGACAGTTCGTCGTTTGATGGTGTATTGAGGGATATGCTGAAAGGTGATGATTTTCTTGATGACATCGGCGAGGAAGGTGGTAAAGATGATGAGGTGGCAGCGTTGACTTTGGCATTGGAACGACGGGCGCGATGGATGGAGATCCAGCTGGCAAAATTGGAGGAGCTTCATCGGGATATTAATACGGCGGCTGTGCGAGCTGTCCTAACATTCAATGATCGTGGATGGGATCCAGCGGGTTTTTTGCCCCGTGCTGGGAAATCGCTCGCTCAGTTCGATGCGTTGGGTTATATTCAGGGTAAAGGGAAGACCATGCGACAAATGACGCCGGAGGAGCTTCATAGGGCATCTGAGAAAGCAAAGGTCGAGGAAAAGGCTGCGAGACATGCTGTCCAGGAATCAATTGAGATGATGAGGAGTTTATTGCCGCCAGAAGAGGAGTAAATTGTGAATTTTTCATCTAGATAATTTTACTAAGAATGATGCTCTCTATTAAAGTAAGGCCCCTTATGTAATTTTCATGCGTGTCACACTTTTCAGTCACGGTCACGGGAACATATTCATACGCGTGTCCTTGAATGATTACCGTACTTGTGACCAATAATATCAGCCCCTAATAATGCCCTCGATCCGTCTGACTCTAGCTTTTATTCTCACCACGCTCCTTGTTATCATTGACATCGTCAATTGTCTTTACCAGACGCAGGCGTCATATACATCATTCAGACCTCTGCCCAACTCTCATAAAGCTCAGACTCTCGGCGGTCGTTGGCAGCTTGTTCAAGCCTCTCTAGGAATCGAGCTACTCCCTGACTCGCTACCTCCTTCACTAGATATCCCCATACCATCTCCATTCTCGCGTATCAGCTTCCGACGAAACAAACGCGCACAACTTGAATCTCTGCACTTTGCACATGACGCTCTCCGTGTACAAAAAATATCTCTCAAAGAACTTGTCGTTTCACTTAGGAGAATCGCACACGAAGAGACAAAAGGGGAGGCTCTCCGCTTAGACAGCAGGAGGAGTCGAGCTAGGTTGGGCCGGAGCATTGGCGTTCATAAGCGACAGATTTCGACACCACATTAGAATTATACTTGCAGCCCTTATTCTGTCTTTGTAGCTTTTGGGTTGGAAGGGATAACGGATGGGTGTATAAATATGCATAGGATTTTAGTGTCGAACACAACGAAAGCGGAATGTCGAATGTTTCAAAGAGTGAGAGAGACGAGCCAGAGTAGTATATGCCATCAATTGTTCGGGGCAGGGCAGGGGTAACACCCTGCGTTCAACTAGCCATTTTCCAAGCCGCAAACTCGTCTAGTAGGACCGGCCACGCCTGCAAACCGCGTTAGAGGGGATTACTACGACATGACAGTACTTACTCCTTCAGGGTCATACCCCTCAAGTGTGGGACCCACACATCGAAAGAAATCCAATGTCTGGATTTGTAGGTAAGTGCCACATCCAGAGCACAGATGATCGATAATGACCATTGCCCACAGATCCTTGTTCACACCTTTCAAACTGGTCTTGTTCTGTGTCATGATCAGAACTCAGTCTGAACAGAATCTTGGTGACGTACATCAATGTATTGAATTAATTCGTTCACGAGAGGATACTTTCTCCCTAGTAGCGTTGACCAGAACACTTTAGCTATCTAAAAGTTGGGTTGAAATCAAATACTTCAACTATACAAGAACTTGATACCTCTACATCAATATTTCTTTCTTGGCTGGGCATTATGCCTGTATCGTTAAATGCTATGGTGGAGCTATCATCAATGCTCACGGTGCCTTTGCTAAGGAAAAAACAAAATGGTAAAATTTGAGGAATGCACTTGACGCGTCAGTAGTATAAGGCCAATATGTTGCGCTTCGATTGTAGGGTTCGGCTGCGACTTTCTTATTCGATGGAGATTTGGAAACAATTGTATTCGAGATAAGCAAAGCCTCGAATTCGGTGAGAGCAATTTTGAGTTTCTCAAGCATGTCGATTCTTACAATGGAGCGATAGGACGGTGAGGTTAGTATGTGCTCTAAAAGTGAACCACATAAAGAAACTACGGACTCTAACATGTGAAAGCCTTTCAACCATTCATCCTTCGTCAACTTGCCAAGATCCGAGGCATCAAGTAGCCACGCAAGGATGAGAGGCTGAACGCCCTCCATAGAAATATTAGCATCTGAGCAAAGCTTCTCAAGGCCTTCGCCTCCAATGGTTGAAGGATCATCTATATCTGCATATGTAGCAAAAAGATCTTCCATACGCGCTTTTGTGTATGGCGAGATTGTGGCCTTGAATAGCATCAGCTGATTGATGACGGTCAAAATTGGGCTCACGGTTGGGATAAAACTGAGATGAGATGTTAGTTAAGCCGAGGGACATGCCAGAAATCTTACTTATTGAGAGTGGCACTCAAATTCTTTCATAGATGATACGTATTTTCAATCACACAGAAAGTCATCAAAAGACCGCAGACACAAACCTCTCCAGAAACCTGACAACGCCTCTGTGATTTTCCTAGCCATTCATAGTAATATTATAATGTTAAGCCGTGGGGACTAGGAATTCCACACCTTTCTTGAGTTGTGGCTCAGAATTCTGTTTCAGGCGTCACTTTTCATTTGAAAATCAAGAAAAATATCCTATACCTCCTCTAAGTCAGCATCATTTCGGTACACATCCTCCCTAGATATAGAAGATATAAGACAAGTCAGAATGCGTATTGAAGCGCGTCAATGAGTGCGACAACGTACACCTTCTGCTTCGTTTTACTGGCTTTCTTCTTTTTTCCAGAAGTTGTTGAAGTCCTTGGCTTAGTCGTTGACATTCCATCAGAACCTCCCCCACTCCCAGACGCAGGAGGTCCCGAATCGACTTCGGCACGTTTGCGCTGTCAGTTTGGTATTCTTTCGTGAATGGAATAAGACAATTATGAGGCCAACCTACTTTGGGAGGCATGGGGAGATGACGAAAGTGTCACTAATTCGGCTTACCTAACTTTAGTTGAGATGCCTGCAGTGTACAACTCGAATCCTACTATCATTCGACCAACTCAACACTCAGTCAGAAAAAAAGCTAATAAGGATCTGTGGGAAAATGGTCTTGAAACTTCCAAGTCACTAGAGCAGCACGCCAGTGATCCAATCGACGAACAAGAAGTCTTTGGTGCGTTGGGTCATTTATTGCTCTTGCAGACATCGCCTAAATCTTGCAGACCTCATCCGTTCTATCACGGACCCCGAGCATCCCATAAGTCTTGAGCAGCTAGCAGTGGTTTCTGCTCCTCAAGTTTCGGTCTCACAAAACAATGTGAAGGTAGAATTCACACCTACAGTGCCTCATTGTGGATCTTCAACCCTCATCGGTAGGTTTCTTGTAGACACTTCGCACATCTAGATCGCAATAGTTGCAGGTTTGTGCCTCCGTGTCAGATTACTTCGTAGCCTTCCAACTAGGTTCAAGGTCGATATCAAAGTGAAGCCTGGTTCTCATCAAAGTGAAGAATCTGGTATGTATAGGTCCATACACAAAATCACCACTAATACTTGAATAGTGAACAAACAGCTCAATGATAAGGAGAGGGTTGCAGCTGCATTGGAGAACTTGGCTCTCCTGAATGTTGTTGAACAATGCCTTTCCACGGCAAATCGTCGTGGTAAATGACACCGTTACATAAGTATATAAAGGTGACTGTAGAGAGAACAATATATTGTTTATAATTATGACCGAGTGTAAGATCTCTCTTGAGATGTAATCGCACTTAGTCATTCATTTTCCTTCTATAGTAACTCTGTTGAAACTTGCACTAGTTATTTAGTTTCTGTGATATATGGCAATAGTACTCAATATCTCACAACATATCCCCTTGTTCTAATCCTTGTTAATTACCTGACTTGGTTTCCCTTTATTCTTGCTCAAGGACAATTCAAAATACTAGTTGGTATATAAACATGTATTTTTAGCTAATATCTCCTCAGTCAGAAAATCAACTTAGAACCCTACTCACTCTATGAATCTTACCATTGGAAGTTGGAGATTGTGAGGCTAGGAAGGTATAGTATATAAGACTACACTCTGAATCTTGCCAAGCTTATATAACCTCAGGATTGAGGAATCAATTCTTAATAGTATTTTTAACTTATACTCCTGACCTTGCTTTTAACATATCAACTATAATGACTTGTCCTAGTACCAATAGGCAATTATTAGCTCAAGAACCC
>QFEC01014594.1:0-14448 GCA_003316585.1 Gomphus bonarii | reverse complement strand
ATGTAATCCTCCTGTTATTTACAGTACAACACAAATGTTCAAAACACTTGAACGGTTCTGTCCCCTACTGTATCTGTCAAAACCTTGCCTCCAATCCTCTCACTCAGAAACACCTTGGTTCTACCAAAGACACCAAGTGGCAGACCAACCAAGACAGTTTACTACTCTTTGACAGATGAATCTGTTCCTAAGGTTCAAGACTTGCGTTTACAAGTCTTACAATTCAAACATGACCACATCCTGTCAGGACACTTCAGAATCAATAAAACCTTGGAACTGGTCAGACAAGACTTCAACTGGCCTGGCATAAAATCCTACATCAAGGATTACTCTATGCACCACCTGTATGCACAGCAAACCACAATGGCACAAGCCCTATGGACTGCTCAAACAGCTCCCCATTCCTGAGAAACCCTGGAATTCAATCTCCATGGATTTCATCAAACAGCTCCCAGCTTCCTCAGAATTTTCAGCCATTCTAGTCATCGCCGACTGCATCTCCAAACAAGGAATTTTCATTCCCACCACTGATATGATAACCTCACCCAAACTCACCAAGCTCTTTGTACTTCATGTATTCTCAAAGCACAGCATCCCATCCCATGTAACCTCTGACCAAGGTTCAGAATTTGTGTCACACTTCTGGCATTCTCTAGGGAAAGCCCTGGATATGAGGTTGCACTACATCTCAGGTTATCACCCTGAAGGTGATGGTCAGACCAAATGTACTAATCAAACATTAGAACAGTACCTACATGTCTACTGCAACTATCAACAGGACAACTGGGCCTCACTCCTTCCCCTCGCTGAGTTTGCCTACAACAGCACTCCCAGTACTATGACTGGAATCTTGCCTTTCTTTGCCAACAAAGACTACTACCCAAACCTCACTATTCATCCCAAATGTGACCTCACTTCTTCAAGAGCTCAAGGCTTCATTGTGGACCTGGACCAACTTCATTAAGAACTTCACTGAGCTATCCTCACCGCTCAACAGGCATACCAAATCTTGGCTGACACCAAATGACTTCCAGCACCAGACTTCAAGGTTGGAAACCTTGTATTTGTCAAGCCACAATTCTTTAGAACAATGTGACCTACCAAGAAGCTTGCTGAGAAGTTTTTGGGTCCTTTTGAAATTGTTGCACATCCTGGTACTCACTCAGTCACTCTGAAACTCCCAGATTATATGAAAGCAGTACACCCCATATTTCATGTTTCAATGCTCAAACCAACCTCGCCCAACACCATCCCAAACCGTACTCAATCACCCCCACCTCCTGTTATCATCAACAGTGAACCAGAATTTAAAGTCACCAAAGTTCTGGATTCCAAAATTGACAACAGATGCAAGGCATGCAAGTTGCTTTACTTGGTACAGTGGGCAGGCTATGAAGGCACAGATGAAGAAACCTTGTATATCCTCATGACTGAGGTTGACAATGCATCTGAACTCATTCAAGGCTTTCACAAGTCCTATCCAACCAAACCTGGACCATTATCCGCTCTCTAAGACCCTCATTTTTATGTCTCAGAATCTTTTCACTTGTTCAAAAAAAAAAAGAAAAAAAAAAAAAACATTTTATTATTCTAGGACTTGCACCCCAGGTGTTTATGATACTCTTGCCCATACTATGTACCCTCCTCCTAGCATCACCCCTGGTAGTGCTCATCAACCTTTCCAAGTTTTTCTTCCTCTCCTTTTCCAATTTCAACTTCACCCACCTCCTATGATACCAACTATTTTCCCTCAACCCTTCCAGCCCTTCTCTGACCTCCACCAATCCACCTCTCAACTCTTCAGCTTCCTTCCTAACCTTGGCAAACTCATCACAAAGTGTTTTCACAACCTCACTCAGTCCTTGAATTGTATCTGTCAACACAAATACTGGCAAGGTGTTGGGAGCTGCAGCTGGTGGTATGATGATGCAAGAAGGAAGTGGAGGAGGTGAGGTAGTGGGAGTAAATAACAACCTCTGAAAAAGAGGTGGCAATGGCTCTGGGGAATAGTCAACAATGATGACTGAAGGTGAACTTTGCCTTGATGGCCAACTGGACCTCACCTCAGGTTTTGACCCCCACCCAATCCTCACCTCTGGAGACCATGGTTCAAGCTCAGCCTCAACCTGCATATCATCTTCCTCACTTCCACCACTAACCTCGCTTGCCTTCCATTTTTTCTTACCCAAACTCTTCTTTGGGCTTCTTGGCCCCCTCACTCCCCTCACCTTCTGCTTGATGGAGCAATGAACACCTCACTCCAAACACCACACACATGCACTGAGGTCAACATCCCCGTACAGGTCAATAACCCAACAGAGGCATGTGTTGCCCTGCTTTGTGCAGTTGGTGCAAGGAGTTTCAGCACTCCTCATGTTACACCAAGTCAAGTCATCCTCACTGTCAGCATATTTGGCATCATGGAAGGCAATAGAGGCATTGCCTTCAGGGCTGACATTGTACATCATCTGAAGGCAAGCATACTAAAAATTAAAAAATTAAAAAAAAGCATCCTCAGCATAGTCTGAGGTTTCGAGAACCTCACTCACTCACCTTGTCACTTTGGTATTTTGATCCCTCAATCCACGGCTCTCACATATCAAGAAGGTGTTCGCTGATGACATTCCAAATAAATTTGTTGGCGTTGAATGTGGAGGGTAGGTGTGAGGGCGACACTATTGACAAGGTCACGACAACAAGATACTCCAATATTTAATGAGCTGATAAGGGTATTTTCCACCTGGTGTAGCGGTAATCCTCAGTTTATACAAAGGTTACTAGCAATAAATACATAGAAGCCCACCTGGTGTAGCAGTAATCCTCAGAGATCAAGCTGAGGGGTAACCATTACACCAGTCACACTTATACACCCTAGTGGAAAGTCACGGAAGGTCATAGAAGGTGACGGAAGGTTCTGGAAGATTCTAGAAGGTGATAGAAAGTGATAGAAGGTCCTGGAAAGTTGTGGAAGGTATTGGAAAATTATGGAAAGTTATAGAAGGACATAAACAAGAAACAACAACTGACAGCAATCTCTAACTGAACCCTGACAGTAGGGCACTAGGGCCAGTGACTGGTAAAGTAGCCATGAGATTGTCACCTTCAACTACACCTTTATAGGATTCTCACCCGAGAAATTTAAGCTCAATTTTCAGCCTGAGGTTGACTACCGTGGCCTCATGGGCTCAGCCATAAGGGGGAGATACTGTTAGGATCTTGCTCTGTGAGATCTCCATCCGCTTAGTCAATTATGATTAAGTGTTTTCTTTCCTTTTCTAGAAACTCCGCTCAGTCCCTTTGTTTACTCATCCTAGTTCTAGACCTCACTTTGTTTATTTGCTTCACAATTCCACTGGTGATATACTTTCCTATTCTAGTAATTTCTGTTGCCTCATGCAACAATCTTTGTAACACACCTTGCCCAAACCTTATCCCCATTTCACCTCACCTTGTTTTAATTCCCATTCTGGGAATCCCCTTGTTCTCTGATTTGAAATCATTCTGACTAATTTGAAATACTAATCTCGTATATAATGTGTATGTAAATTAGTAGTTCTGTAGTCAGAAAATCAACTAAGATTACCCCAAATGTTCTGTTAGACTTTGCCCTCAGAAATTAGGCAATCTATGAGATCTGGATAGTGTAGCACATAAGCTGAAGCCAAGCCCTACTCCGAACCTCACCCAAAGTTACAACCTCACTTGAGTAATACGCAAGAACCTCAGCTTGGCCCATTCTTAACAGTGCCATAACTTGTCTAATGGTGCGAGTACTGGAATGGGTGGTTATGGTAGACATGTTAAAATAAGATTAGGAGTGTGAGTCAGAAAATACTGTTAAGAACAGGCTGAGCCAAGTTCTTGTGTAAAGTTCACACAAGGTTGTGACTTCAAGCAAGGTTCTAGGTAGGGCTTGGCTTCAGCTTATTTGCTATACCGTCCAGATCCCATATGATCCCTAATTTCTAGGGGTAAGGTCTGACAGAATACTTGGGGTAATCCTAGTTGATTTTTGACTACAGAACTACTCATTTACATACATGCTATATACTAGATTAGTATTTCAAATAGTCAGAATGATTTCAAATCAAAAGAACAAGGGGATTTCCAGAATGGGAATTAAAACAAGGGTGAGGTGAAACATGGATGAGTAAGAATAAGGGTTGGGCAAGTGAGTGGGATTACTTGAATAGGTAAAAGGATTACTTAATTTTGATGACTAAGCAAGCAGGAATCTCACAAGGTGAGATCCTAACACCATCTATCAGTCATATCAAGTGCAAACTTAAGGGAATTTCAGTACATCTTGTCAAGTTTATGTATAAATGCAGGGATAGATAACTCAGGGTGATCCTTCACTACTACAACTGTTTGTAATGATTTCTATCGTTGAAAGTGTCCTGTTGTTCTGGCAACAAGACCTCCAGAGGCTTTCTGGTCAATCTGGCACTTTAGTGCTGGTACCAGGAGCTTGGGATGGATTTCTGGGTGCACTGTAAATTCAATAATAATTGAATTAACAGTCTCTGGTGCTCCAAAAATTGTGAGCAGACAGTACTATATAACTAGAACCTATCTGGATGATGTCCAGAACTTGAAAATGAGTCTGAGTGACATTTCCAAATTGGGATTACAAGTGAAGTGCCAAACAGAACAAGGAGTAAACAATTAATAGAGGATTGTTTGCCACAGTACTACCTATGAGAGTTGTAGTACTTATACAAGAGATAGATCCCTAACTAGTAATGAAGAGAAAAATGAAATATAACTACATCTGGTCAGAAGCGATGGATTTCTGTGTTATACGAAGATAGGCAGTCATGTATATTATAGCCAGGTCATTGGAAATAGGGAAAACCATTGGAAATTCATCTTAGAACTTCTTTCTTTGATCCTCTTGTCCCTCATGCTACACTATCAGTAGCATGCTGTAAGAACTGCAAACTGATCAGTGACTTTTGGTGGTGGCATATATGTGGTCACCTAGGTTCTCCCTGAGTCCCTATCTGTTTTGGACCTTTTCCATTCCATTCCTACTGTATTTCCAACAAATTCCCACTCTGTCCAGTGTCCCCTATGTCCCTGTATCATTCCCTATCTCCATTCCATACCTTCTGATCATTTAGCCACTGAGGCACTAAAGTGCTGGGAACCAAGTCTTGTGTCCAAAATACATGTAAAATATTCATAGAACAATGGGGAATGTAGCCAATGGTGTAATTCTTTTTGGGATAGCTTTTTACAATTGATATCTTTAATGTCCTGCACATATATCTGGTGTTTCTTTACTACTCTCGGTGTGTTATCTATTTCTATGGTTTTTAACTAAGTATCCATGTTTTAATGGCATCTTTTTCCCTTTATTTATAACACATCTCAACACACCCCCTCAATGAAGTCTCCCTTCATTTCTGCAAACTCCCAAGCCTGTCCTGCACTTCATGTGTTTTATCCTAGACAGTCCCTTGGTGAGCATGTCTGCAATCATGTCATCTGTAGGCACAAATTGGAGCTTGAGCAATTTCTTCTCAACTTTCTCTCTGAACCAATGGTACATCACATCAATGTGCTTCATCTGAGAGTAATGCACAGGATTCTTGGACACAGCAATTGCAGGTTGGCTATTGCAGTAAATGGTGAGCTGTGGGATGTAATAGTCAATTTCATTGAGCAGCTGTTTCAACCACTTAGCCTCCCATCCTCCAAAGTTAGCTGCCATGTATTCAGCATCAGAGGAGGATGTGGCTACAGTTGGTTGTCGCTTGCTGCTCCAGCTCACTACAGCTTCACCAACAAAGAAGGCATGTCTCACTATTTCCCTTGTCCCATAACCATGTAGTATTTAGTCTTAATGATGTAAAAACAATAATAAGTTCCTTTTATCACCCCAAAACCATCAGAAAAACCTCTATTTTACTCCACATTCTTCTATCTCTCAATCTTGTCACCCACTACATCCTAGTCAATACCTTTCTCAATAGTTTTCAATATCTGGGGCTAGATAACCTGTTGAAAATGTGTGAAACTAGAGCTGATAGATAATTGTCTCAGCTTCTGGAAAAGATGATGATGATTAAACAGTCACTACCTAATAGATAATTCTATATTTCTAGTCAGTAAAACAATATAACAATTCTACTGTTAATACTCAGCTCCTGGGAAAGAAGATAAGATACTTATGATATATCCATTCTATCCAACTGCAAGTGTGACAGGATGAGTTATACTTGCAATTCTCAACAGCTGATATAAGCTATCAGGTCTCAACTGCACCTACCCTAGGAAGGTGACAAAAATCCTGTTACTATATGGAGTTTGCTATCAGCCTTGACCATGGATAGGAGGGATTGAAGCATGTAGAAATGTGTGTTAGTAGTCTAGTCAGCATAGACTGTCTTAATAGCAGCTCACATGGTGACCAGGCCCTCATCATCTCTGATGTGGATATACTGGCTCAGTTCAAGGGTGTTGAGGATAATATCCATGGCTTTCTCCTTAGCTTCATGCCACTTCTGTATAGGAGCTGCTTCAGGGTAAAAGCCATAGCTGAAACTGAATTCTTTCAGATAGTAGTTACTATTCCCCATACAGACTCTTTATTAAGCTTGCCCTTGACATAGTACATCCATCTGCTGTAGTTGCCATTGATGAACTGGACTTGGATGCTCAAGGGATCAATGATAAACATGGTTGATAGGGAGGTGTGTTTGGTTTGTAGCCTAGTTTGGAGTGACTGATCCAGATCTGACTAGATCAATGAGTTGGAATATATTGGAAGAAGTAGGAGTAGTACTTTCAGCTGCTGAGAGAGTGGATCAAGTGAGATTGGGTTGAAAATATGTGTAATGGGGGTGGTTTATAGCACAGGGCCCATAACCTGTTAAGTGCAGGTACACTAGCAAATATGTTCTGAGGATCAATGGAAGATGCTAAAGAGCAGTCTCTACTCAATCCTCAACATTATATAATAGATGAAACCAAATAGTCAAAATATACTCAGAGAAGAAAGGAAAATAATAGACAAAGACAATGAGCATTGCTTCCCATAATAAAAGTTGTTGGAAGGGAAAAAACTTTTGTGTTAGATATTAAGCCACACTATATTTTCTATGAATATTATGAATCTCCCAAAATCTATGACAAGATAATGAGCTCAAATATTCAAGACTTAGTCATAGCATATTGCTATGATTTTATATGATTTTAAATGGTGGATCTAACCTGTTTATTATCCATATATCTAACTATCTTCAATCTGATTTCAATGATGATGAGCCTATATGGCTATCTGTTTTGATATGATGTTCAAGACTGATTAGCACTATTTTCTCCTGAATTTTATTCTCAATTACTCAAGTTCTATTGCCCTTCTGATGTACCTGAGCTAAAGTGCCCATGCAGAGGTATTTTGATTGCCAGTAATTCAGGACTTACTATAATGGGAATATGAATGATAGTGAGGTATTACTTTATCTGGTGCTGGTTGTTGGGTAGAATAATACTTTACTATGTTTGTATCTACTGAATTTAGTGTGTATTAACTATCAGGATTATTCTACAGGTTATCAAAGTTTAAGCACCCTGGGTGCTTACAAGCACCAAAACTCATCTCCATTCAAAATTATCCATTGATCCTTCCCATTAATTTTCTTCTTGTCCAAATGCTCCAAATATTTTAGTTCAAAAGTCAGCCTGGTTTGAATGGGCCAGAGTGCCCAAGATGTCAGCATACATTGTAGGGCCAGTATGTGTCTGGCCACCCATCCACCTTATGAATATACTTCACTTTTTAAGCTAGAAGTTCATCAGTATATGTATTTTTAGTTTCCAAGTCTTTCTCTCTTCCAAATCCATCATGTATATTACCCCCCACTATGATGTCACTTTTTCATCATTTCTACCTATATCCATGTCTTACTGAGTTTGTATCACTCCTATCCTATGTAGTATTTAGTTTTAATGTTGTATAAACAAAATGTAACCACTTTTGCCACTATACTCCAACCCAGAAAAGCAAAAAATCAATTTTCAGCAGTTTTCTTGCTAAAATAATAAAATCTCTATTTCTTTACTCCAAATCCTTCAGACCTTAATCTTGTCACTGTGTGCAGTAATCTAATGATGAGGTCAGAGTAAGCCTTAGTCATCATCATACATACAAGTACGCTTACTAGTCTGAGTCAGCGACAGAGCGGCATGTATAGCAGAAGTAACAAAAGTGGAAAAGAACAAAGGGAATGACTGAGAGTAAGACGGTGATCTCGGATATCAATCAATTGTCTTACTTTCACAATACAAGTGACTTTGACTTCTGGGGAACCAGGCATGACAAACCTGTGACCGTTGACACTATGGTAGCTCTTGACATGGCTTTCCATTTCTGATGATTAGATTATGTGTAAGCATCATCTGTAATATTTATTGGCTACCGATTTCTGTTTCTGCCAACCAGGTAGCACTGGATCATGTTAGGACTCGATGTTGAGATAATTGACTCTGATGTGTCTAAACTGTGCCAGAGTGTTCATTTATTCTTCTATTTCTTAGCATTAGAGAGCACAGCGTTGACTCTCGCTGTACAGTATGTGAAGGAAGCCTGCGTGAGTGCCGTCCATGGTTATCCTGTTCCCATGATGCAAATGGGACCCCCCAGAATTAAGGTGGCTGTCCCAGATTTAGAGTATGGGTGATTTGGCTATGCCCATTAGCTTGTTAAGTCGTATATGTCAGGACTCAGCGCTGGGTCAAGACAATAATCAGGTCTGATGTCTTGACGCTGATGTTACGTTGAATGTCTCCTACGTTTTTCTAGTATTCTTATTTACATTTAAAGCTTCATATTCATGTCTATATAACGCTCTATTCCTCTGACTAGGCTTTGTTTAGGCCCATGCTACTAGGCTATGATGGGTGCTAGTTTACCTAATGCCGTCTTATTCCCCCTTTCACCTGAGAAAACCTCTGCTCTACAGAATACAATTACAACTAAGCGCTTGGACCTGGCTGCCGTTGCTTATGTCCGCATACCTCATACCGTTATTTCATCACTTGTACACTGTGTATTACTCATGCTGTATAGCCCCAGGAATATATACACTCAATACAGTATTTAACACCAACAGCGGCATCACTACATCAAACTTGAAAGTTTCTTTAAGTCCTGAGATCTTATAGCTAAGACACAACCTCCAGGTAACCAAAACCTTTATATAGCATTATCCGAATTGGACTTGTTATCAACTGTTTTCGCGGAAGCCATATATGTTTTCCACCAAAATTGGTTTTGTCGGCTTCTCACAAATTATGTATGGCACTTACATAATCTAATAATCCAGTTGCTCCTTCACGCTGAACAAGAAATGGAAAAGCTATGTCAAGAGCTGCTTGATGCTATAATCGACAACTTCCACGATGATCCCAGCGTTCTCATCAACTGCTCACAGGTTTGCCGTGCCTGGCTTACCAGAAGTCGACGCCACTAATTTCACGAAATGGACATCTACAGGAAACCTTGCCTAGGTGAAGGTGTAATCAGAATCATTATGGCTGGAGGACCAATTCCACCACGACCGATCCTGAGCGAGCGACTATGCACCATATCGGACGGTTCTCCTCATCTTGTCGAGTAGATCAAAGAGCTGAACATGTACTATACGGACGAGACACTGCCGCCCCTTTTAACCAAACTTTGTAACCTGGAGAGTCTGTCCATAATCTCTCCGGGGTGTGAACCTGGTCATTGGACCGGGGACTGCAGGAAGGCTATATGCTCAGCACTTCGGCTACCCTCGATGAGGTGTCTAAAGATCCCACGCCATTTTTTTTTCGCAACGTGAACGAATTTGGGAGGTTTTTATATCATGCCCGAGGCTTAACTACCCTCCTTTTACATGGGGTCCAATTTAGTGAAAAAGGAAATGGAGAAAGAGAAAACGAAAACGAAGATGACGATTTCGATCTAACTTATCGAGGACACCTATCTACCCTAGGGCTACGCTCTGACCCGTCACTCATAGTCAACCGGATACTTCAGCCTCGCCGTCTCGAGTTGTCCTACATTCATACTTTGGGCATAGATGTTTACTTGAATCGGGATGGAAATCTCAGTGCTATAAACCTGCTCCTGCAAGCTATCGGCCATTCACTCAGAATTTTCAAACTTTACATGCCAGATCCTCGCAATAGTAGTACGTGACTGCGACCCATCTAAAATCCGAATACATCGTCTTACCTCTGTACTCAGTCCCCGCCAGATATGGACATTAACATGAAATTTAATGTGAATATCACAGTCATTCACTTGCAGTTCATTCAGTTCAACTTGCCAACCAGTTTCCCTATATTCGATGTTTCCTTTCGACTATTGATCCATCCAGCCTTTTAGAGGAGATCGGATTCATTGTGGAACTTCCTCTTTTTATGGCACCAGAAGTCAGCTCAGCTTGGCAAAAGGTTGACCGGATCCATGCAGGCGCTGGTTTAAAGTTTTTACGAACGCTGGACTTTAAGGTAGGGGCACAGAACCGGATTTTCCTCCGTGGGCATGTGAAAAGCTGGCAGATACGCATCCTTTATTACGAGAACAGGGCGTTTCGGTGCGCACTCAAAGGTTCCCGTTCGACTTCACTCACTGAGTGTTGAAACTTTTGAGGTTTTTCCTAATGTTTCATGTTGCTATAAATGAATTTCTCCATTATGAGGGACTCACTTCGGGACATCCCATTCGTGAGACGGAGCCCATGGGACTAGGAAAAACAACAAACGGCACAATGCACTCTGTGGAACAGCATAGCAATTGAGCTCTATAGAGCCATACCACGGTCAAATTGTCAGGCCACTAAAGGGTGCGCATTAACGTTAAAAACTGACATGAGTGACTCCACGATACATTTTTGAGCTGTGAAAATGTCAGGGCCGGGTTGAATGAGCCCAGATCCAACTCCCTTCTGCTTGGTCCTAGTACCCATTGTAATGCAGAGATTTGGGGCTTGGTCAACGGGTCCTACTGCTCTAAGACCAATTCATGCCTAGATGACAATAGTCGGGTATACCCCACATTACTACTGAAGCCACTGACGCGTCACCGAACAGAACAGAAATTAGAAAATTTGCTTGCAAAGATATACGGGTTATCCACGTGCATCATGCACTGTTCACCAAGCTTACAAAAGATATCAAGTTGTATTATAAAATAGAGCAGAGTAATGGTACAGTAAGAAATACAGCGAGAGCATCATGCACTATGCAAGCAAATGAGACAAGGCGTGGTGAGTTGGAGGAATACATACCCGAAACCGTATAGGGTGCGACCCGACCGCTTCAATGCATAGACGACATCGAGGGCAGTCACTGTTTTGCGTTTTGCGTGTTCGGTGTATGTGACCGAATCACGGATGACCTGCGCAAAGGGTGAGCAGAGCCGAAGCAAACTTCGGGGCACATACGTTTTCAAGGAAAATCTTCAATACACCACGGGTCTCCTCGTAAATGAGGCCCGAGATACGCTTTACACCACCACGGCGCGCAAGCCGACGGATGGCAGGCTTTGTGATGCCCTGGATGTTGTCGCGCAGAATCTTTCGGTGGCGCTTTGCTCCACCCTTTCCGAGTCCTTTTCCACCCTGTCCGACCATTGTGAGCGAGAGACCAGGCTAAACACCAGGGACTTACTTTTCCGCGTCCAGACATTGTGTAATGAGTTTGATGGTTGGGTGGCTGTTTGAGTTTAGGGGGCTGTTCACTACAACACGTCGCACCGCGCTTTATAAAGCGGCGGCGTGCTAATCACGTGCTTTCACGTGACGACACAACACTGGAACATAAACTTTATTTCACTTTTGCCAAACAACCCACCTCGCCCACATGGACACATCTGCACAATCACAACGCGACTTTCTTGTGTCAGTACTTGTGCTGCCGCTCGCTGCGCCCTCGCCGTCACCCCATTCCACGTCCCCAACGCGCCCGCATGTGACGCTTACGTATGCCCAGTCGCTTGATGGGTGTATCGCTGGTGTTGGGGGGAAGCAGCTCATACTCAGTGGGCGGGAGAGCATGATCATGACGCATTGGTCAGTGGCATTTGCGGTGCTGTCCTGCGCTCACTCTTTTCAATGCTATGACAGGCTTCGCACCATGCACGATGGCATTCTTGTCGGCATTGGCACAGCACTCAACGACGACCCACAACTCAACGGTAAGCCCTCTCCTCCACCTCACCGTCTGTATCTTATCTACCCCTAGCACGTCACCTCCCTACCAGAGACCAACCCTACCCCCTCCCACGACCCATCATCCTCGACACTGACCTCCGCCTCTCACCATCCTGCAAACTTGTCCGAAATTACCAGCAGAAACAGGGCCGCAGACCTTGGTTGGTATGCAACAACGTATATTCACCCGAGAAACTGCGGCGGAAACACGCCCTTGAAGATGCTGGAGCCCGAATTGTTGAAGTGCCAGCACGTATGTCGTCCTTCACTTCACACGCTCTGACTCCGAATAACCACTCTCCCAGGACTCTCCCTCGACACCATCCTCTCAATCCTTCACAGCCTAGGCATCAACTCCCTCATGGTAGAAGGCGGTCAACGCATCATATCATCCTTCCTCCTCCACAAAGACTCGGAATCCAACCACATAGTCGACAATCTCATCGTCACTGTATCCCCGGTGTTCGTCGGCGCCGCCGGTGTCGGCGCCCTATCACAGGGACTCGAATCTGTAAGAATCTGTTTACAATTATTATTGATGGCAGGGCTTATGTGGCCTCGGACAAAGGTGCCGAAATTGGACCACGTCAAGTCCGTGCAGTTTGATCGAGATACGGTTATGGCATGCCGTGTTGCTCGATAATCATATCATTAATTGTTCTCTGTGCAAAATTGCTCTGTAGACTTTGTTTGTCTTGAACGGGCTCTCCTAGTCCCATTGAATTGGGAGCCACTCAAATAGTAAAATATTATATTCACAGGCAGCATAAACAGATTGTCGGACCAAGAAAAACATGAGAAAATCGTGATCACTTTTGTATAGAAATATCTAGCACAAGAATCAAATGCAATTACTGACAAATTACATACAATTTTGATGGAAAATCCCAGTAAATGGATAATCTCTATTAGTATAAACTTTTATTCAAAAGTGACAAATGTTCAAGAATTTCTGACATTTTTCCTAGCCACAAAATTCGCCTCTAGTAGTTGTCCTATGTACCGACATGCATCACATGTCACACAAGAAAATTTAAAACTTCACTGTAGGCTTTATAGGTTGCATTGAACGCATCCACTAGTATCCGAAGAAGCCGCTGTGGTATAAATCCCCACAAGTGTAAAGCCCAGCTTCCGCAGAAACTTGAAATGAGGATCCAGTCGATATGTTTCCAAGTAAACCAGACCCACGACTGCGCACACTGACCGACAAAATACACCATGACTCGGATCTCTTCTAATCGGTCGGAGGTATTGACGGAAGAAACCAACACCTGATAACCAAAGCATCCTATCTACATCCTCGAACCCGTGAAAGGTTGATCACACGCAGGAGTTTGATTTCCGGATTGAAATTTAGATTAATGTCAGTAATAACACCTGATGCGTCTGGACGTTTTCGGTCAGGAAAAAAAGATTTGGAAACTGTATCTAAAAAAATGGATGGTCATATGCTCAACATTGTCTGGCACGCCAAGTTGGAATACCTTGAGTGAGCTGCCGATGGCATGGAGAAGCCGATTGACAGCATTTCCGCTGTTTTGGTGGATGGTGTCTAGATTCAAAGTGTGAATGTGTGACACCTTTAATGGGGATTGAGGCTCAAGCAACCATTTGAGTTAAATCTCATTAAATGGATTCTAGTTACTATTTCATTCTTTTTAATATCAGGAAAAGGCTTTCTTTAGCCTGTTTGACTAATACCAAGCCTGGCTTATCTTGGAAAGGCAATAAAATATTTGCGACTGTCTGACATTAATTAATAAATATCTGCATAAAAGAGTAGCTATCTTAGAAGGGCCATCGGGTCAAACAAGCCTCAAACATTTTTACTAATGCTGCCCCCCCTGAGATATACCTGTATACTGTTCTATTATAAAAAGTAAAAATAAAAAATAAAACAAAGCATGTGACTTGTATGAAATAAGAAGAGGAAATATATAAATAATTGACTAATCAGTTCAAAACTTTCTTAAAACTTCACAGTTATCATGTGTCTGATAATGTGTAGAAAGTATGGTATATACTGGTTATACTTGTAATCAATTCTCAAATTTGTGTATGACATATACACTAACTAGAAGGCTTCTTTTCATAATACAATACTTGGGAAAGACTTCTATAAATCTGATAAAGAAGTAACTAACCTTATAAGATCACACAACACTGATATATGTCCAATACAGTGACTCACAAAACTGAGTCAATGTTTGGTGCTTTTGGACTATTCATTGAA
>QFEC01014584.1:10801-26696 GCA_003316585.1 Gomphus bonarii | reverse complement strand
CTCAGGGAGTTAGTCTGACATGATATGAGGTGGAAACTGATGGAAAATATATGTGAGGTTTTCTGAAAGGGAGCTTGATCTTCTGTGAGGGCAACACTATTGATAAGGTCACAACAATAAGATACTCCAATACTTATGAGCTGATAAGGGGTATTCCACCCCATGTAGTGGTAATCCTCAGTTTATACAAGGGTTACTAGCAATAAATACATAGAAAGCCCACCTAGTGTAGCAGTAATCCTCAGAGATCAACCTGAGGGGTAACCATCATACCAGTCACAACCCTATAGCCTACTCTGGCACTTATTTCATAATTGGAAGATGCAAGGTATGGGAACATAAACAAGAAACAACAAATTGAACAAATGAACTCCAAGCTGAACCCTGAAGCCATGTACTCCTCCTACCTTCACTGGATCCATGGCTACCTTTCCTTCTGAGAGAATGAGTCCAAAATATTCCACCTCCAGCTGTTCAAATACACATTTCTTGGGTTTCAGGTATAGGTTGTTAAAGCAAAGTATCTCAAGGACTCATTGCACAGTTTTCCAATAGACTTTGAGGGATTCCATGAAGATAAGTATGTTGTCTATAAACACTACCACCACTCCTTCATCAATGAGCTCCTTGAAGATTTCATTCATCATCATCTGAAAGGTTGCTGGGCTGTTGGTGAGGCCAAAGAACATCACCAATGGTTCATATAGGCCCTGGTTGGTCCAGAAGGCTGCCTTCCATTCATCTCCTTACTTTATGCATACATTGTTGTATCCCTGGCAGACATCTAGCTTGGTGAAGTATTTGGCTTTAGCAGTGGAAACCTTGTTTATGATATCAGGTACAAGGGTAGGGGATAGGCATTCTTGATTTTTATGTCATTG
This sequence comes from Gomphus bonarii, assembly GCA_003316585.1. Classification (NCBI taxonomy): domain Eukaryota; kingdom Fungi; phylum Basidiomycota; class Agaricomycetes; order Gomphales; family Gomphaceae; genus Gomphus; species Gomphus bonarii. The sequence continues at coordinate 25,815 of QFEC01014584.1, read as the reverse complement.
AGTTTTCAGTAGTCTTGCACAAAACAAAGGCCACTATCATTTTTCTTCACAAAGAAGACTGGGGATGTAATAGGTGATTTTGGGGAGTGATGGATGCAATGACTCTTCAAGTTCTCTTCAAGGAATGTGTTTAGTCCCCTCTACTTATTGGGGGACATTGGGTAGACCTCTGTGTTGAAGGACCTGGCATCTAGAATTAGCTTATTTGCATGGTCTCATGGTTTATGAGGAGGAAGTAGGTCAAAGGATTCCTTTGAGAAGACATTTTTGAATTCCTGGTAGGATTTTAGGACAAGGTCTTCAAAGGATTTGATGGGTGTAAGCTCAGATGCCTTTTGGGCAAGCTATTGTGAGACCATCAAGCCTGCACCAATTTTTTCACAGTTGTGCTCAGAGTTGATGCCGCTCGAGGAGGTGTGTTGGAATAATTTGACCGGCATGCATTGCTGTGTCACATTAATCACACTTTCTTTGTAATATCCCCATCTGTTTGCAATGAGCCACCATCTTCACTCAAGCCAAACAGTTAAATCTTCAACCCTTGTTCAGCATCCTTGGATATTTCAACATCAGCTCATAATAATTGGAGTATCTTGTAATTGTGACCTTGTCAAAGCATTGCCCTCACACAAATACCTTAGGTGAGGGAGATCCTAAAGAGAAAAAGGTGGGATCTCCCTTACCTAAGCAGGTACTACAATTGTGACATGAAGGGAGAAGACAAGAGGGCAACATAACTAATAGAAAGGAGGAAAGAGAAAGGAACATAAATGGAGAATAAGCAGGCCATGAGGGGATTAAAGGGGAGAAAATGGTGGAAAAGAAGAAAGATAAGAGGAGAACCAGGTGATCCCCTGACAGTCAAGTCAAGCCATCTGAGGTGCATATATAAGCCATTTCTGTTATCCAAAGCCAAGGGGTGATTTCCCCAACCACCTACACAAGTCACTGCTTCAAGACTTGTTTTACCCATTATGAAACTAGCTGGAAACTTCCACAGTGGGACCAAATCCCTGGCACAAAAACAAATTGAAGGTGGGCACAGATGAATTGAGCAATCAATATCTTGCTTCATACTTTCCAGACACATCTTAAACTTTGTAGTATTTCTTATATGTAAGTTCTCATTTATCCATGATTTATCTCCATGACATTATCATTACATCATTCCCCCTACCTCACGTTCACCCCTAAGCATCTACTTCGGGCCTATGAGGGAAACTGACCAATTTTGCATGTTGTATACTTGACATGTTTTCTGTCTGACATGGCATGGCGCGGTCCCCAAATATAATAAAAAGGATTTAAAATAATCATGTGTGAGTGTTCTCGGTGTCTAACTATTGTCAATGAACTGGAGAAACTGAACCGAACTCCTGGCCTTTGACGATACTGTCAATATAAGCAACGTTTTGTTGTGAATAAAGTGTCCTGAAATTATCACATTCCTTTTTATAAGTATTTATATCTACCCTTTCACCTTCAGCGTCTTCCTATGACTTTCAACTCCACGCTAGGCTCAGATGCATTCGACATCGTTCGACTGTCATTTGCACTCAAGAACATACCTGGTCCTTTCGATCCGACAGCGGTCTGACGGTGACTGAAACTATTTGAAGGCTGGTCTCTAACAACAACCGGAACCTGTTTTAGGCGGGACGGTGTGCTTTGTGTGGTGGAGCCTGTAAAACTGAATGCATCGTTGACGCGGATTGTAACTTAACACACCGCTGGTGAGTAATGTTTCACTAGTGCAATCTCTGGAGAAATGCATACTTAGCGAGAACGCTATCCCAATGATGGGTGCAACCTGTACCGCCCCCGGTTTCAGTGTTCATGTTTATAATCTGCATCAAGGTGTCCACTAACCATGTGTCCAAATATGATGCTATAGTTTGTCTTCGCTAGGTATGTCACCAGATATACAAACATGATTGCTGAGTAGATTGTCCCGGATTCTATGAGTATACGTTGGAGGGTGATCAGCCTTTGTGTCGTTCTTCCCCCCAAAATGTAACTTGTTACACGACTATTGAGATACCAGAGTCGAACCGCAATCAAGCCTTAATGGTGGATGAGCTCAAGGCCTTAAGGTGAATGATACATCAAAACGGACCTGTACATATGACAGAGGTGCAGAATGTGAGTCCAAAGTAAATAGGCATCCAAGTCTCGAGTCTAGGAAAGTAAAATGCGGAGGCACGGGTTGAGGCTTGTCCGATGGTTACGACCGACCCTATGGACGCCGCTGTTGAATTTAGATGAATAGCCTTACTAGATAACACACGTCAAAGCAGCTCACCAATTGTGCCGCACAAAGAAACCACTGGCAAAGCTATGGCAAGATAACTCCGATCATACACCACAAAGACACGGTATATCTGACAGTGGATCGTAGATACTCTCAGAGGTAAGCACAATTAGAAATGGGACATACAGCCATGCTGTCACCCAGAAAACTTATGGCGACTTGAAAACTTGCTTGGCTAACCTCCAGAGCATTCCTTAGATTGCCATAATAAGCGACTGGGCCACCCTGATCATTTTTACGGTCTATAAAAGCATCTATAGCGCGACGAAGAATGATAGCGAGGTGCTGAAAAGACCCAAACGTCATAACAATTTGAACAACGGCTCGGGTACTTACGCCAGTTGCGGTCACGAAAATGGCGCATAAAGTCACAAGAAGTGGCCAATTTCTCTTAGATTCAGTCCGTCTCCTGGTAAGGATACCCACGGATTGGTAAAAGAGTACAACAAAGATGCCTGGTGATGCTAATGGTCGTTCAAAGTTAACAGGAAGACCAGACGGTTCACAATCATACCATATAGCAGCGTTTCAACAAAAAGAGCGACAAGTTCCGCTTTATCAGCAGCAATATCACCCATTGAGATATGTTAGGGTGGGATATACGGTGCTGAGAAGGGCAGTAAGCTTAAGATGAGGAGTCGAGGTGGGTGTATTTGACATCCATTCTAGATACGCCTCAGAGCGCAGCGCCCTTGTTATATACGGCGCAATCGCAGAAGTCCAAACGTCAAAGACGGGGCGCTCTAGTTTCCTGGCAGAATACGAATTTGAAGTGAAAAGAACATCTAGATAACATCTCCCACGTTGTATAAATAGACACTTATGTAAATGACGAGTTAGCAGGTGCTGTGGAACGGGACGTCAATCTAGATTTGTGATTCCATTAAGATTCTACGGGTCTGCTTGCTCGCCGAAGCAGAGTGGCGTAAATTTGTGTCAACTTGTGTGAAAGCTGAAAGGCTAAAACGTACGTGCTTTGTTTATATATCCTGGTCTGCTTATATATCATAATCCATCACGTAAGCTCTGTAAGAGGTAATTTGACTGCAAGTTCAACGGAAAAGTTCCGTAGTCGCTTGGTTCTATGTCACTCACTAGAAGGAGCATAGAACAAATGAATACAGGGGTTGGTACATGAACCTCGCACAAATATGTCTTCCAAGATAAATAGCTAGCTGGACACTATGGACTTGGCATTGGCACACTCTCGGGCATTATGTGAACCTTCCATGCCGCGACCAAATCCCGCCTTGCCTGATCCCGAGATGATCGTGCATCACGCAAATCAGTCTCGGCGATGGGGACCTGGTTTTGCACCCATACCGCTAGACGTGTCAAGCAGGCGAACGCCGTCTCTTGTCTCTGCAGCAACAATTTCATGGATTCTAAATGGACAAGGAAGAAGAGACCCAGATAGTTCGTCAGGAACGTTCGATCACCACAAACATTTTTCACGCACTGCCAACGTCATCGCCTGATGAAGTTTTCCAGCCATACATCAGACCGTACATTTTCGTCGCCTGCAAGAGCCCCAATTCCTTAAGCTTCTGGAAGTCGGGAATAATGTCTTCTGGAATAATTGACAGGTGGGGAGTAAGAACGCGAATGGTCTCGTTGAAGCAAACTTGGGCCTTCCCGGCTGTCTCAGCAGCAGCTGCATAGAGGAACGCCGAATTGAGGTCACTCATCACGTAAATATATTTCACTTGCCTTGATAATCCCGGTTTTTGCTCACTTCGCCAAAGCCTCCAAAGGCGCTGCGACCAAGTGCAGTACCTCGCACAGCATCAATAATTTTCAGAGCATTGTGATAGTAGTGATGAGCGTGCTGAACAGTGACACGAGCTCTCAATAGGTCAGCAACCAATGTCTGTGCCTGAGGGTTGTTGGGGAGAAAGAAAAGGAATTGATAGTCAAGATAATGAGTGTCTGAAAGTAGTAAAGACAGACCATATCATAAGTGGACGATGTTTCTGCATAGCCTTGTTCAGCAGCTATTACACTTTCAGGACCTGGGGGGACTGGGTTCATGCTTATCCACTGAAATGCCACAATATTCTCACTATTCATAATGATGCTTGAGACATACGCCCCCAATAATTCAAAAACTTGATCTGCCTCACTGGCTAACCTCATATTCTTCTGCATCTGAAGATGACCTCCAGTTAAATATATTAGGTCTACAGCTCTCAGGTACTCACTTGTGTATTGAGACTGTTGTTTCTCTCGCGAAGGGTTTCCAGTTTCGACATTGTTGACGTTTCCTCTCGATGAGCCGCCTCGAAATTCTGTCGTAATAAGTCCTTCGATTCTCTCCTCTTAGGGTTTGATCCCACGTGAATGCGCTTGAGGGCATTGGGCATGTACGAGCGAGTTTTACCATGGAGGGAGTCAAATAGGTTTGAACTACTGCCAGGTTCAGCTGATTGCAGGTCATCCTTAGCATCCCACTCACCTTTTCTCTTTCATGCGCTCCAACTCCTGGCTTTGTGACCGTAATTCGGGTTCCAGCGCGTCTAACTTGACTTGAATTTCGCTAACTCTTCGACTCGCTCTATCAACAGCAGTCCAGCGAACCCAGATATCGTTATTGTACTCTGCCTGATAACTAGGCGCGGGATCTCTTGCATTAAGTGTTTCCCCAGTACGAGCATCCGTGGTAAAAGCGGGAGGTGGTGGGACCATTGCTGTACCAATGACACAAGTGTCGAACTATAAATTTTGGCCTGTGCGGCAGCCTGGCAATTGTGCATCATGAGAACACAGGCACTGCGGCCGACATCACATGCGGCCATTGTCACATGATGTGACACAAGGTTTCCAGTACACATTAGTCACATTTGCTTTGTAATCCCCTAAAGCCTACAGTTGTTTTTTTCCTGTCTTTGATCAGCGCCACCGAAAGTTTAACATCATTCTGATCTATTCAAGTCATTCACAGTACATTACTGAATTTCCTCAATCTCTTTTGACCTCACAGAAAACTTCCAGTCAGACGATTGAGCAATTGATAGTAAACCACCTTCATTGGCTGAGAATTCGTAATTTATAAGCTGAGCTCCACACAAGCACCCTTATTGTACCTCTGTTTGACTTGGAGTTTTGTGTGCATTGAGTTTAACTTGGACTTGGATGAGCACCAAATACCCTCGTTTGGAGTCATAGCTGACTTAAAAATAGGCATTCACAAATTGATGTAGCGTTGATGGGGAGATCAATTTTTCATCCCGTTCAGACTTGGATGGTGCATCAAAATAAATTTCTGTTTTAAACTGCTGAAAATCCTACCTCTATAATCAGTTTCAATATATGGACAGCTGCCAGCAGCGATGCTCAAGAGAGTTCCCTGATTTTGTTCACGGAAATTCAAGCTAAACACACGCACCCCTCTATATCATGTGGTACTCTCGAGCCGAAGGCGTCCCTGTCTGTATTTAATGCTCTCCCACGGCCCTTCTCTACAGGCAAACAATGCAGTGAACCTTATTTGGCGCCGCATGCTGGACACTCAAAAGAGGTATGATTAAACGTAAAAGGATACATGGAATTGCCTACTTTTTTACTTGTCATTCCCTTCTCGATCATCCAGCCGGACTGGAGCTCCCAAACTTATACTTTTCGCACACTCTATTGCCTACGAGCTAACCAAGCGAACCCTATGGACCTTCTGGGATAAATATCTCACAATAGCAACTCCACGTCTACTTGGCAACTTGAATTACGAGAAGGGCCAGGCCCACGAACTAGTGATGAGTGATTCCTGCGAAAATTCCTACAAGCTACTGAGGATCAAAACCTAATAATTGTCCCTCTCTATCTGATATTTGTGACAGTACTAATAATTCAGGTACATACTCAGATATCTTCAGTCTCGAGAGAGATTTTTGGACGATCTCATTCTCATCCTTTCCAGTATCTTCTTGTAACGTTACCACTGAGGACAGTCCGCCATAAGTTCCTCGTCTTTGACCTCGTCCGTTATTTTCTTCTTCCCAGCTTAGCCATAAGTCCAACCCCGACTCCCTAGATGGAATTCTCAAACAGAACCTGAGGCGCGGATTCCACCATGATATCGTCTTCACTCTCGAGGCTGAATTTTTATTATGCTCAAGGTAATGATGGGGATAAGAAGTTCGATAATAGTAATCTTTCAGGAAATGAACAGGGAGCTTGTTGGATCAAATAGCGGGTAAGGTACCATAAAGAGTATATTGTTAGGTTTTGGTAAAGGGTCAGACTGAGGAGCGTCTTGGAGTGTTTCCACTAAAACCACGTTGTCTCCGTCCCAAGTTGAGTTTGAATAACATACCCCGGCGCTCAAGTCGTCGACTGTCTTAGCCAAATTGCAATGCTCGCCGTCAAACAGGTCAAACAGGGAATTCGAAGCATGAAATATCAATGCAAGATGGATGCGGAAAATTGGTTTTTCCTTGCGTGCCTTGGCGGTGTGGACTAATAAACTCTCATCGGTGAAATCTCCGTGTCCTGCATATATCTCTTGATTTCTTTTGAACGGTGGGAGAGGTTTTAATGTCAGTCATCACACGTAGGTTACATCCAGCGACATCGCTTATATAGTCCACAGGAGTTAGTATATCAGGAATATGAAATCAACGCAAAAAACACTATACTATTCTAAACAAATCCATGGATATCATACCCAACTCCAGACCGAAAACAAAAAGATCCTATCCAAATGCTGACCAATGTGCTTTGGCTTAGCTGACACCACCTTCAAGATCACTTTCTTTATCAGTAGTCGTACTCTGCGTCGAGTAAACAGCTTTAGCCGTAAATATTGCCTTGCCCTCCGTTTCCGCTAATCGTATAGAAATTGAGATTATTCATATCTCGGAGAGCAAAAACCGTGGACTGACTTTTTACACGAACACTTTTAAGTCTGCGATCCACAATTTGCCCCTGGCTGACAACCCTAACGTTCTTGGCTATTACAAACAGCCGAACTTATCCAACTGAGCTTAAGGAAGAAGAACAGACTAACCATTGATCGTGACATCGGACCAGTTTTCTCTCACCTCGCCTGACTTCAGCTCGCGTGTAGCCCATTGTTTCAACTCGTCCCTCTCCGATTGTTTTATGTTAGATTTTGCCTTCTCCGTAAATTTCTGTAACTCGATCTTCAGGTTCCGTATATCCTCCTCAGTCTCAATTTGAAGAAGACCCTGATCGGAGTGGTTATGCTGTTATCACGTCCATGAACAATCAACTTACATGAAATTTATTGATAGCAGTTTTGAGATCTCCGTCAATAGCACTGAGCTTCGAGCTAAATTTAGGGGAATTGATATACGCTTTCACTTTGCCGGTCTCTTCACGGAGTTTGAAGTCGTTGTGTAATCCCCGGATGTCACTATTGCAGAACCCATGATTATTCACAATTACTCTACTCTGAAGGTGGAAGAACTCACGTGGTGAGTTCGTCGACAAAATCTTTTAGCTCATCGTCGACATCTTCTAGGTTTTTGACCTTTTTAATGATGAGAAGTAACCATTCCGTGTCTTTAGCGAGTGGACGGAGCGTCTCCTCGTTTTCACCCGCCATCTGGTATGAATATTTCTTATTAACGTTGTCCCCGAACACTGTCCCGCGTCTCACCTGAACACAGCGAATGCAGTCCAACACTGCTGCTGTCGCAGCTTTGATCCCAGGAAAGGAAGATTTTCCCAGAGTATCAAAAGTGACTTGGAACGTATCCAACAACGTTGACCCCGATGCTACCTTTAAGGGAGAAGCTGCATAGGGAGCATTAGGCACCGTGACAGATGTGGAGGATTCGGCCACGGCCACTTCGAGGATTGGCTTGGATGAGCTAGGTGCGGGGGTCGTGGCGGTTGATGTAGAGGGAGCGGGAATGGTGTTTTGAGCTTGCGCATGATTCAATGACGATTTTATGGCTTGTTTCTTCCTGCGGGGAAATCTGAAGTCTACCATGGTGAGTATGTCTTGGAGTATAGGTCAACCTTTATGAGAAGCGATTGAGTCTGGGTGACTCGTTTGCAGCGACGGTGCTGTATTAGCTGCTTTATACGCGTAGAGTGTACAGCCTATAGTAAATAGGGATCTCCACTCAAGAGTTAACATCCTGATTAACGCTCGTTATTCCCTTATTCTTTTTCTTTCTCTCAGCTTGTTCTTTCTTACCCTCTTATTATTTCTTAGGCCCTTGTTCTTTTCATAGTACAACGAAACTGATAGGATATATATACTGTAGATAGTACTGTGTCGAGCTCCAGTTCTTTCACCATAGCTCACACAGTTTTATGTAAGTTGATCTACAATACAGCCTGTGTACTGCATTCTGAGAGAAAGACTGTTGGCTGTATTGCTTGTAACAAACTACTTGTGGAACTGCTTGCGACACTGCTTTTATTTTGCGGAAGTTAACCCTATATGTCCATGCTCCCATCAACTGAGCCGCTGTCGCGACAGCTTGACAGCCAGTGTTTCAGCTCCGATATAATAGTTCTCTCATTAACTCGAATAATTTCCTGTCACAGGGTAGAAGAGGAGCGACACTTTGTGCCTGTAAGTGTGACGGCCTTCATCTGCGGAGTCAGTTTGTCCAAATAACTTAAGTACCCTTCGTCTAGCTGCAGAGGTGCATGTAAGTTTCCAAATAAACTCCCCTGCACAGCTCGTAATCACTGTAGGTGGATGCACGCGGATCTGGCACTTCATATGGCCGCCACTTAGTGCAAAGGGGCAATACATCTCACTTCCGCAAGTATAGCCCGATGATGGAGCAAGTTAAACACTCAGTTTGAGAATCGATACTAAACGCAAGCATCAACACACTTAAGTCTTGCCGGTAGGTGCGCGCGTACGCATCTTTCAGCACCGGTGTTTCGTAGGCATTTTGGCCAAAGGTAGTGGAATGTGAGGCAGTCGTCCGCATGACTTCACCCTGAACAACCAGAACCGCAGCCATCCGGTGCTTATCTCGCAGCTTAAACCAGACTTGCTTCTTCTCTTTTAGGTCCATGGTGTTCACCACGTTGATGAGTAGCAGACAGTTCACAAGGCCCCGCCGCGGATCCGTCACGTGCATCTTGCTTTTCCCATTCATAGATTCTTATAGTCCTTCGTCATACCATCTTCAAAGTTCTGTTTGAGTGTCCTGTCGTATAGGCCTGGGGCCATCATGCGCTATAATATCAATGCCACGCATTAATGGCGATAGAAGGAAGGAAGGTTGTTGTAGGTCAAGGGAGACCTGGAGTCATGGGAATCATAATTGCTACATAAAACAAGGCGGCTCTCAATATGTCAGGGAGAAATTGGCAATCTTGTTAGTATCGTTACCGAATCGTCTCTCACCTGTCAATATTGTCCGCGGGTTTGTGAACCAAGAAGCAACTCGTCTGGGATTGCTAACAGAATTTATATAAATCGTACAAAACTTCGTCTGGAAACAAATGCTTGTTCCACAGCAAGTGTGCTTCAATTTTTGGTGACTGTGGATATATAATGTTCAGCAGACCTTGTATAGGGAAATGACATGGGAGACATTTTTGTAGTTGATTTCTCACCTCAAATAAAAACATGTTAGCTTTTTTTCATGCAGGAGATAACAACATAGAACTGAGGAAAATGGTTGATGGCCTGGGCTCAATTCAGGTGGTGCAAGGTCCACGTCTAATAACATTGAATGTTTAGTTGTTGTTGTAATAGCATCACAGATACACATTCTACATAATTATATTGCTTTCCATGAGCTTTATATACTTTAAAATATAGATTTTTGCATATAGGCATCCACTGCAAATTGTTGGGCAAATTTTTTTTTAATTGCTAAGAATTTGATTATTCTGGTCAACATTCAATTTTATACATGCTATGTTTCCTGTATTTTAAACAGAACCATTATGTGGTAATAGTACAAGTTAGGTTTGAATTTCTGAGTTGCCAGAAAAGGTCTTCTTGCGCTGTAGGGCAAATGGTTGATAATCAGGGCTAACTGAATATTTCCGTCAATTCAGGTGGTGCAAGGTCCATCTCTAATTGTAGTGAATATTGAGTTGCTGTTTGGATTACCGATCTTTGACCAATCCAAACAACAGCCATATTCAGGGCATTAGATGTTGTGATTAGTGCAGTAGTCTAGAGACAAGTAGCTCAGTGAAAGGACAATTCAATGAGCCTATTGTTATTATCAAACAACTGCCTAGTATGCTTGATAATGTTGAAATGACACCACCCAATTTACAGCACACCAAGTCGAATGACTCAGATCTCTAACAACCGTAGGCCTCATCACATCGCAGGCCCGGCAACCATTGAATTTAAGACTCAGAAGCTCTTCATTACTAATTTTCTGTTCAATAAGTCATCATTTCAAATACCCAATTTACTTTTGACAATTTTTCAGATCAACTAAGGCTTCAGCTTGGTGTTAGGGAACTGGAAAGTATCGGCGCTGCTGATTGATCTGCAATCCGCGACACAGATTAAATAGAACTGTAGGTATTACCAGCCTATCATACCGGGAGACTAATATCTTAAACCCAACTCTTAGGAATAACCGATGACCCATAAGGAACCAACGAGCTGCCCTACGGCCTGTATATCAAATGAATATTTTTTGCCTACAAAAGATCTGCAAACTCACTCGTGTAATGAATTCCATCAGCTACCGCAGATTGCCAGCGGGAGGCAGATACAACAAATAAACCTAGACGGATTAGACGAATGGTCATATTTACAATGATATCATAAGCTCACCCCACGAATGAATCGATGCAACCTGTACATCCAGGAGCCCCGCAACTACAACATTTGAAGTTATCTCCCTTGGTTTCTTCATACATATCAGGTGGCTCGGTCATAGGAGATGGTGTCCAGGGAGTGTCAGCACCCGAAGCTGTCATCTCGACATTAGGCTGGGGTTGTTTATCGTAGGGATTGGGGAGTGGAAGAACAGAGTTCGTCATGAAGAGGCGTTTCACATGATTTGCCCTATTTTATGTTAGCGAGCATGGCAATGTGAGTTAAATGAGCATCTGATCCGAGATCTAGAATGCCGTGTAGGAGGCAGTGATCATCACCATAGAATGATGGGACGAATAGGGAAACCTCGCTGAAGCAAATCATCTTCTTAGGCTTTGTCCACAAAACTAAGCTAAGCCTCGCAATATTGTCGATGAGACCACTGTATAGTGAAAATTCAGAGTTTCTACCTTTTTTTTTCCATATCAAGGGACAAATCTCGAGACCATATGTCTTTCGGATCTTCAACTGAGATCAACGACAAGAGAACAGCGTCAAACTACTTCGGTAACTGTTTTGAACTTGGAGACGATGATAGTGTCAGTCTTCTGCCTCTGCAGGGGCGACAGAAGTTGGGATAATCATAAACATCATGATGACGCACGGTCCATCCGATGATGGGGTCTATGATGAGATAAAAGTAGAATATATGTTACTAACGTTGGTACCCTCGATACATGTGTTGGGTCAAGCTCATAATAGCTCGATACTGCCCATCAATTAGGGTGCTGATGGGATAGGCTGATAGCTCCACTCATTTTATTCTACTGCTCTGGGGCTCACTCGAGAACACACGCTCGTCTTTACTGTAACCAAGAACCTTTTCAACTACTATTCAGAGCGTGAATCCACTGGTCAACATCCAAAGCTCGTAAGCTCCCTTTGAGAGTTGGAGATACAATTTTTTTCTAGAGGTCATCAAGTTACAGCCATATAGGCTAAGAAATGGCTATTTCCTGCCATCGCTCCACGCGAGTCGAGCTCCGACATGTCGTAAATATCATTGGAGTCGTCATGCATATCTTTCCTAATCTTTCTTACTGTTCGACAATCGTGATCGATGGGCTTGGCAGAAACCCATCCCATTTCCTACTCATCCGCCCATGACCGTCGACAACACCTCGGACAAGAAGGACTCTGCTTCTTCAGACACGCCTGCAGAGGGCTTAGCATCCGGGCCCAGTCGGACGCCGCGTCATGTGCAGTGGGTTTCAAAGCCCCAGGTTGAACATGTCGAATGGATAAGACATTCGGATTCTGAAGGAGAAGGATCAGAATACCATCAAAGAACCCTCGACGAGCGTGGGTCGGATGTGAGCAACTCTGCGTTTGCCTATCTCCAAATATCGCTTAATCTTCTCAATGATCTAGCCTGCAGCGCTTGCAAAGGTCCGAGCGCTGGAAAGTTATCTTCACACACATCTCCGGCCTTCGCCTGATAAGCAGAAACCAAATGTCAAGCATCCACGTCGCATGATGAAAGAAGCAGATGCCTCAGGATCTGCACCTGATTATCAGGCCGAGTCTTCCCGTCAGGACGGACTGCCAACTGAACAAAACCTTGACGAAGATGTGTTTGTCGATGTTGACGAAGAAGATGACGTCCCAATGTTGCCTTCTGCGCATATCCAAGAGAAGATTGGAAAGGGTGATGGTGTGGAAACTGATGTGGAAGAGTATGGTCGCGCGGCGCAGAAATGGTGGGAGACACAAGCGCGTAGCTTGGTCAGAGCGCACACCACCTCGCTGCGAGGAAAAGCTGCGGCTACGCGTCCTAAAAGATGGGCGTCTCTGCCACGAGCTCAACACTTGAGCGATGCACAACCAGATGAGAAGACCCCTCCGGCTCATGACCGCGATATCGAGTCCAATGCGGATGCTACCCGCCTCATTTCTCCCATTCCACGGGGTCAGGGTATATTATCGACACTTTTGACATTGTATAACGCGGGTGGCAACATATCAAGTAGAATTCCGACAAGCCGCGCAACAACTCCGAGCGATAGTGACCGACACAGTCCTCCTATCCCAGATGAGCCAGAATGCCGCCAAGAGCAGCAAGACCCACCAACCTCGTATTTTGAGCCACACGCACCAACGGCGACCGGTGTATCTCCGTTGTCAAATGCCCTTGCTCCCGTCTCGGGTACTTCTCTTTCGGAGAAGCTGAAAGGCACATTCCACATGCCGCTTCCTGTGCCGTTGAGCATCGCGTCATCCTTGCATCTTCCATCTCCGGGAAACGTACGACTACCTACGTTTCATACGCCTGGCAGTCATGGTGGCCGTCCGAAAGCAGCCCAAAACGGAGGTGGTGTTGTTGGCTCTCTCATAGCGACATCGGGTAATTTGAGTGGCGTTGCGGCACCAGCACCAAGCACCGTTGGACCGAATGTCAAAAAGAAAGGCTTCGGGCTTTCCAGGTCAGATTTATTTACATGTACCACACACGAGTGTTTTATCCCACACTATGGATTTTTAGAAGTCAATAATTCATCACACTCACCCTCTCTTCCCAGATATGAAATTGTGCCGGATGATGACGAGACATTGGAACTCCATCCCATCAGTCACCGAACAACACACTCTGCATCAATAACCCCCCAAGTTTCATCTACTGCAGACAATATTGACCACTTGGCAAACGAGTCACAGGAGACAAGAACTCCCGATTCCTCTGGTAGCAGAACACCTCATAAACAACATACCCGTAGTTCCCTGGCATCGCTTGCCGAATGGATGCCTCCCTCACTCCATTTGGGATTCGGGAGCCGACCCTCGACTCCTCTCCCCGAAAAATCGGTCAAACACGATGATGGAAGTGGTGCATCTGACGGAGACAAAGGGTGGGGAAAGGTGTACCGGCGGGGAGCAAAGGAACGAAGGCGTAAAGCAGAAATATTCGTGAGTCGCATTCAGAGTCGATCTTACGGAATTTGTGTTGTCTGTGCTCCTTCTCATCCGTGGCTTGATCTGGTCCAGATTACGAAGCACGTGGCAGAGATTATGCAGAGACAGGAGTTCCTGGTCAAACTCGCTCGGGCCCTCATGATGTAAGCATCGTACACATTAGTTTCGGTATTTTTTTAACACGTTACTTGGGGTATCAGGTTTGCTGCGCCAACACATCGACTCCAGGCGCAAATCCAGGCCACTGCGCGTGTGCTTGACCTTGAGGTTTCGACGCTATACCTACCTAACGTGATGCTAATTTCATTTGGTGATGCTGGGACGAGCACCTCCAACCTTAAATTTATTCAACAAGGGAGCAGTCTTGATCTTGGTAAGCTCCTCGACGCACATAGATTATACTGGAAGGTTCGTAGTCCAAGGCATTTCTCAATGCTGTCTGTTCGACGCCATCCGTCATAGGTTATCCATGACAAAATCTCGGTTTCTTCTGCATCGGCATCTCTTGACTTTCTGATGCGTAAGCCCCCGTTATATCGTGGCTGGCAAACTGTACTACTCGGAGGGCTCTGCTCATCTTCAATATGTTCCCTTGCCTTCTCGGGCTCATTTGTCGACTCTCTTGTTTCATTGCCTCTTGGTTCTCTACTAGTACTAGCACAAAATTTCAGCGCCAGGAACGAATTGTACTCGAACGTTTTTGAGTTCGCCTGTTCCTTACTGCCCCTCGTTATTATAAGTTGACCTTGTGTCTCCTAAAATAGAATTACTATAGCCACATTACTGAGTTTCATCTCGGCTGCTCTTGCCTCGACATCTCTGTTCTGCTATGCGGCAGTGGCGTCTAGCTCAGTCGTTCTCATATTACCGGTGAGTATATATTTTTTGCGTGCCGTCCTATCTTATCATTTCGTGCTTTCAGGGTTTTATTGTTCTTACTGGCAGTCTCGAGTTAGCATCTCGACAAATCGTCAGCGGAGCTGTGAGGATATGCTTTGCAGTTAT
>QFEC01014564.1:0-11524 GCA_003316585.1 Gomphus bonarii | reverse complement strand
ATCGTAATTGAGCTCTGGACCTGAAAAGGTTCAGGAGTGAAAGGTTACTGAATGAATTCACCTTCAGAGTTAATGATGGAAAGGATAGCTACGAGAGCATAATTGGATGCATTGGTCTCCACGACAATAGTTCAGTCAGGTTCCCAATGCGTGAGGATGGGTGCTGAGGTAAAGGCAGCCTTGAGAAAGTTGAAAGACTTTTGACAGTCTTTGGTCCAAGCCCAGGGTGTGCCCTTACGAGTTAGGCGAGTGAGGGGTATGGTGATGTCCGAGTAATTGAAAATAAAACGACGGTAAAAATTAGCGAAGCCGAGGAAGGACTGGACGTCTTTGACTTTTCTCAGCTCGAGCCATTCGCAGATGGTTTTGACTTTTTCTTCAGCCATAGTGAGTCCATCAGTTTGGAGGATGTAACCAAGGAATTTGACCAAATTTTTGTGCCATTCGCATTTGCTAGCTTTAGCATATAGGTCGTGTTTTCTGAGTCATCGTAATAATTTGTGGACATGTTCTCAGTGCGGCTTGATAGTGTCAGAATAGACCAATATATCGTCAATATATGCGACCATGCAATGATCTAATAGGTCACTGAGGATATCATTCATAAACCTTTGAAAAGCTGCAGGGGCATTGGACAAGCCAAAAGGCATGACCAGCCATTCGTATGACCTGTAGTGAGTCTTGAATGCCATCTTCCACTCATTGCCTTTGGAAATTCAGATTAAATGAACTGTATGCTGAAGATTGATTTTAGAATAGATTTGAGCCTTGTGTGGAGCATCCAAAAGATCCAAAATGAGCAGGAGCGGGTAGCAATCTTTCTTGGTTACTTTGTTTAGTGCCTGGAAGCCAACACATAGCTGAAGTGAGCCGTCCTTTTTATGGACGAACAGGATCGGAGTGCCATATGAAGATGTAGAGGACTGGATAAATCCCATATTCAGATGTTCATCTAAAAACATGCAGAGAGCTTCTAGTTCTGATTTTGACAGGGAGTACAGAGGTGGATGAGGCATTTTTGTGCCATCTTCCAGGGTGATCTTGAGATCGTAAGGTCAATGTGGTCCTAGAGTCTCACCTTTTGCTTTGCTGAAGACATCCGCAAAGTCGTGATATTCTTCCAGGATGTTTCCTAGGTCAACTGAGATGGATGGAGTAGAGGGACCTTAGCCGACTGAGCTGAAGAAGTGTCGATGGCTGAGAGGTCTAGCCAAAAAACTTGCAAACCTTCTAGCTTGCAAGCATGCGTGAATGTGGCTGAATTAACTAGGGCTATATGCGGAACTTCCAGCTTTCAGGTGGATCCAGACTTGGGTGAGGGCGAGGCAGCATGAGCTGGCTCGGCCGAGGCCATCAGGACATCCATAGACTCTATAGAGGCAGTTCGGAATTTAATACTGCCCAGTACCCAGTCAATCAATGGATTGTATCAGGTGAGCCAGTTGTCGCCGAGAACTACCGAAACGGATGTATCTAATGACATGACATAAAATTCTACAGAATGTGTGTATCCTGAGGGGAAGCAGATAGGTATTTCTACTAGTTCAGTAATGACCAAGTTCATACTACCATCAAATAATTTCAGAGGAATTGGAGGAATAGAACAAGTGGGTATACTATGATTTTGGACAAAAGTAGATTCTATAAAACTATGAGTGGAACCTGAATCAATCAAGCATTTGAATGGGGTATCAGAAGAACTAGGAACAGAATTGGAAGACAAGTAAACTATTAAAGAGTTCGGATTAAATAAAGTGGAAGCATTGAGCTTAATCTCACTACTAGTACCAGCTGAGTCAATGCAACTCTCGGGGTGCTCAGAGGCCAAAGAGTCGCAGACTAATTTTTTGGCTCAGTTGCCTTAGCTGAACTTTTGGCTTTGGTATCTGAGGCAGTAGCCACTTTGGGGGTTGAAGGAGTAGTCATCACTCGTGCCTTAGTGGATTTCAGGCAGTCTGTGACTTTGTGACTGTTAGCGCCACACAGGAGACAAAGGTTAATGTTGATGCGTCACTGGCGTTCCTTGGGAAGGAGCTTGCCATCCTTACCGAGCTTGTTTGCATACTCGGGTGGGTTTGGCTGGGATGTAGAATTGTCCTTGCCCTTACCCTTAGGTTTTTTGGGCTGTCAGACTTGTCCATGTTAGTGGACTTAGGCTTGTCTGACTTTCCTTCTTTTTTCGACTCAGCAGGACCCTCTTGGGCCTGCTCTGCCTTCCTCTCCCAGTATCTCACGTTGATCTGTTAAATAATATTTTGGAGCTGGTCGAGGGTCTGAGGCTTGTTGAAGTGGACCAAGCCGTCCTTGATTCGCTTAGGTAGGGCCGTATAGGCCTTCCGAAGCAGAGTGTTGTCATTGTAATCAACAAATGTAGCAACTCGGTAAAATTCCACGAAGAACTGAGTGGCCTTGTGGTCTTCATGCATAGTTAATTTTTTGAGAGCAATCTTGGCTTTGGCTTGTCTGTCCCAGGAACCAAAATTGATTGGTAATTTATCGAGAATGCTATCTAAGTTGGTGGCCCATCTTGGTTTGGTTTGGGGATCACTGGTGAGATATGGCTCAAAGCATTACAGTGTGGTCCCTTTCAGGTAGGAGATCATATAATTGACCTTCTGCCTATTGTCAGTAAAGGAATTGGGTTCCATCCAGAAATTCATGTTGCACATAAAAATGAAGCTCTTGAGCTTCTTCGGGTTGGCCCCATCAAACAGGTCTGGGTCCTGAGTTCAGGCGGTCTGACCATCTTGGTGTTGCTGCCATGTGGTCCTACTGAGCTCCAAGATTGCTTCAAGGAGGTCCTGATTGTTCATGGGTTGAGGGGTGCCTCTCGGAGGAGAAGCGGCCCTTGGAGGAGGAGTAAATTGCAGAATAGGAGGGTCATCCAGTTCAGGGACCTCGGGAGGCCTGACCAAGTCATGTTCACTCCTATCTGGGTTATTATCGTATTTGTCTTCACCTTGTTGTTCATACAGTTCATCATCAATAACCTCTTCGATTTGAGCAGACCATGAGGGGGAACCAAGAGAATGGAGCGAACAGGGCAAAGCATTATGACTGAAGCAGAGAGGCAGGGTAGAGGACATTCCACGCACTCTTTGCTGTAAGACAGTAGGGGTGAGCCGACTATTTTCGGCTCAGGCAATAGCTCTAGTATGAGGAGGCATATTGGTTGAGTAGTAAATGACAGGAAAATGATTGGTTCAGATATATACTGTTAAGTGCATGCACACACGCTCTTGTTTTGGGTGGTTTGGCTCAGTCCAATGAGCTGAGGTTTGGATGTGGCGTCGGCTTCAATGTTCTTGCATTGCACCAATCCTCCTGCCCATGCCACTGGATTTCAGACTGATGTTTGGTAGGGGTCCAAGATGCTTGGTACCAAACAGTTGGACTACTAACTTTAAGTACTGGTCACGTATGTCTAACTTAGTCAATAATCTGAATGGAGAATACATACATGAGGACTAGTTACTTATATAGAGAATGGGGTGCCATAAGATATGCAACAATGTTGCACAAGGCATGGAAATGAGAATGTAAAGTATGGAGGTAAGAATAGTAATATATGAAAAGGCGGGCATACATGCCTGTATATGTACCAAAGGGTACCAAAGTGAAGCGAGTGAGTAATGAAGAATATAGTAAGGTGTGATGTACCGAGCGGAGCTGAGCTGAACCAAATAGTACTTGGAAGACTTGGAAGTCTGTAGCTTGTAATATGGTCAGTCAGACTTTTGTTGGTATGACTGAGGGAACCAATGCTTGGTAGATCGTACTTTGACAGCTTCCCAGAGCTGATTTGACAGATAATCAACTGTTTATCATGGGGGGAAAGCATGGCCACCAGGATGATTTTCCTTATCCCTCTCTACCTCCCTACTGATCCTGCCAATAGTACCCTTCCCCAGGCCAGTCCTAGCTTGAGTTTGATGATGGGAATACCCCTCATTGAGGAGAGAAACAACAGAAGAATGCTTTTTGGCAGAGATGGATTTCATAGTGGTGGTAAGGAGTCAAGGAGATGAATGAACTAAGTTAAACATGCCAAATAGTTACAAACAAGGTCACATGACATGTTGATGACCTACTCCTACCTTATACTGGTGTGTAACATTGAAAGTCAGAGAAAATAATAGAGGATCAAAAAACTGCCCCAATGAGAGATTTTTTTGTTTGATTTATTGAGCAATGAGTTTTAATTGGACTCACATAATTTTTTAAGTTAGTAGATAGCCAACATGTTCTAGTATATTATGTCAAAATTTTAGAACTTTTTCTGATGTCATTCCTTCACAAAATATTAATCTTTCCAAAATGCGCAAACATTGGGGCAGTTTTTTGACCCACTGTATGACTGTATTTTATTCAAGACAGTATTGAGTTGAAGAATATTCAAATTAATTACCCACTAACTGACCAGCTGTTGGTAAAAATCTTCACAAAAGGCCTTCCTGGACCCAAGGTTAAGGCTATCACCAAAAAACTCAGCATATATTAAGCTTGAGGGGGTATGTAGGGTGCATATATACACTATACCACCTTTGAGAGCTGCAATCATAATATATACCAATTTCACTCAAATAAGCAGACAATATGGTTCAATACATACTCAAATATTTTCTGAATTTTTGTGTATTTTTATCACTCTGTGTTCATGAGTTCTGATCATTTCTTTCTGTACACTAGTCATGTGGCACTTGCCTTTGTCTCTACCTTGAGGCTATGTGTATGTATCAATAGCTTGGTGGGAACTAATAATCCAGTTGCTGAGAGCATTTGATTATGTAATTGAAGTATGGTGCTAAGCTTGCTTATATCATAGGTGTCAAAGGCTGGTTCATGCATATACAGTAGGGGACAAAACCATTCACATGTTGTGAACACTTTGATTGTGTAGCAAATAATGCAATGATCACATAAGCAAAAAATCTGATATAATTTATAATGATATCCCTGCATCTTAGCTTGAGGTCACTCACCAGGATAATTATGTAATTCTCAATATTGGCCAAGATATTAATTATTTAAAATAATCAAACATGTGAACAGTTTTGTCCCCTCTATTTTTTTCATCAAAAAATGATCCATACAGAGCTCAAAATCATGTGACATGTCACGTGATATCACATGATCATAATTAAGGTTTGTTTCTATCCAAACAACACCAAATACCCCCTTGTTTTCAACCATGAAGTTCCTCTCTGCTGCCAAAGTTGACTCTATTATCTAACTGCTTAAATCTGGTCATTCTGGCCATTATATCTCTTCCTACCTTGGTGTCTCTGTTGGTTTCATCTCCAAGATTTGCAGGAAACACTGTCCTGAGATCACCAAGTCCTCTGGTGGTTGCTCTTCCAAGATTTCCCCCTCCAATCTCCATCATATCATGCATCTCATGGAAAGAGGGAAGATTGAGAATGTGACCCAAAGCACCCAGGTGCTCAAAAACATTCTTAATCAACCCTTGGCGTCTAAAACTGTAAGGAGGCACCTGAAGAAGGCAGGGATGAAGGCAGTTGTGAAGAAGAAGAAGCCACTTCTTAGTGCAAGGCATAGGAAGGCAAGGAGGGAGTTTGCAGAAGCTCATCTAGAGTGGACTGTAGAGGACTGGAAGCGTGTTGTCTGGTCAGATGAGACCAAAATCAATCACTTGGGGTCAGATGGAAGGAGGTGGGTCTATAAAAAGGCTGGAGAGCCTTTGAATGATAGGCTGGTTGAGGGAACACTGAAGTTTGGTGGAGGTTCTGTGATGGTGTGGGGTTGTATGCTGTCTGAAGGACCTGGATATGCTGTCAAAATTGATGGGAGGATGGATGGGGAGTTGTACAGACAGATTTTGGATGAAGATCTTCCAGCTAGCCTGGAGTATTATGGTAAAGATTCTACTGACATCATTTTCCAACAGGATGATGACCCCAAGCACACATGCAAGAAGGCCACCCAATGGTTTTCTGAACATGGTTATGAGGTTATGAAGTGGCCAGCTCAGTCTCCTGACCTGAATCCCATTGGACACCTCTGGACTATTGTCAAAAAATGACTTTCTGACTATGAAAACCCCCCTAATGGAGTGCATGAGTTGTAGAAGAGGGTTCAGGTGGAATGGAACAAGATAGAGCCTGAGGTGTGTCAGAAGTTAATTGAGAGTATGCCTAGGAGGGTGCAGGCTGTGATGAGGGCAAATGGGGGCTATACCAAATACTAATATATACCATTTTTTGATGAAAAAAATAGAGGGGACAAAACCGTTCACATGTTTATTTTAAATAATTAATATCTTGGCCAATATTAAGAATTACATAATCATCCTGGTGAGTGACCTCAAGCTAAGATGCAGGGCTATCATGATAAATTATATCAGATTTTGTGCTTATGTGAATTGCATTATTTACAACACAATCAAAGTGTTCACAACATGTGAACAGTTTTGTCCCCTCCTGTACTTTGTTTTATAACAAATAATAGGCATGATGAAAAATTCTGGAAAATATCACATGACCTATCACCACTTTTCACAAAATGTTTGAGTAGGCACACTCCACATTTATCTACCTCTTTTACCCTGAAAGCAATTTCTCTGACAAGGAAAATGTTATCTCTCTCCTCTTATCAGGTCATTCCATCAGGAAATCAGAGCCTATTACAGGCCCAGGGAAGCCAGCTGTGGGTGTAATATACCAGGAATTTCAAATGGACAAGGAGAACCATAAGGGGGTTGGCCATCTATGCTCTCTCCAACTGACCAGAGGAGGATTGTAGCCTTCTCCAGAGGAATTCCCAAATCTTCCATACTTTGGGGTAGGTGCTAGTCAATAATTTCCACATACTTCTTTGCATACATCCTTCCCTCAACTTCTATAAGTATTCCTACTCCATTCCAGCCCATGCATCCCCATACTATCATGTTTAACCTTGGCAATATCCCATGTCCCTGAAGCCAAAGCTGAAAACTCAGCCAAAGCTCCCAAGACAAAAAAATAGACAGCAACCCTTTGGCCTCTAGGCACACTCAGGGTTGCATTGACTTGGTTAGTACTAGGATAGTAGGGAAACTTATTAGGATTAAGAAGTTAAGTGGCCACTACAAATAAGACCACTGCAATGAATAAAATGCAGGGAAAAATATAAGCCTGAGAATTATCAGGAAAACACTTATAAACTTGAAGTGTGGGCTGGAAAGTTAATTTATTTCATGGTAAAGTCTGTCCTTATATACTGTAAAACTATAGAAGTGAGGGGGTGAATGTATCATGTGAAGTGTGGTGAATATGAGGGGTAGGGACTACATGTGATAAAATGGTGAGGGGAAATGATGTAGCAAGTGTGTCATAGTGGAAGGTGATAGAAATTCATGGAAACATACTTATAATTTGTCATGTAAAGTGTCATGGTGTTTGGGAATGTGTGGAATAAATTGTGCTCTGCACAAGATACCCCCAGAGGGTTTTCCTACATGAAGGTTTGGTTCAGCTTGGGTGCTTTGACTGACTGCATGATATGTTGTGGTTTGTTGGAGACTCGGATGTTCACCTCATTCATGTGGGTGGTTGATCAGGCCATTCACAGGCTTGATATGGTGAGGGATATACTTGGTTTAGTGATGAGGTAGGCTCAGAATATGCTTAAGTATGTGTGAGTTGAATACATGTAGTTTCATTCCTCAGTTTGCTTGACTCAACTCAGACTTGGATTTGGTATCTTGGACTTGTGCATGGCTCATGTGTGATTCATAGACTTGTTATTACTTATGAAAATATTGGTTGGTTTTGTGAGTGAGATGAAAGAAATGGAATGATGTTGCTCAATGTTTATTTTCCAACAAAACTCAATGCTTTCACTCTGTCTAGTCCAAACTCTTTAGTACCTAGTTTATCCCCAGAACAAGTCCTGAATTCTCAGATTACCCCATTTAAATCTTTAGTTGATTCTGGTTCAACACATAGGTTTATAGAATCCACCTTCATTCATAGGCATAACATAGCATGTTATATCCCTCCTATACCTTTTAAGCTCTTTGATGGTAGTACAAACTCCACAATCACCAAATCAGTAGAAATACCTATCTGATTCCCTTCTGAACACACACACTCTGTAGAAATTTATGTTATTTTGTTATATTTGTTATATTTGTCTGTCTCAGTAGTACTTGAACACAACTGGCTCACCCACCACAATCCATTGATTGACTGGGTATTGGGCAGTATTACATTCTGAACCACCTTAACAAATAGCTCTGATAAACTGAAGGCCTCAGCTCAGTCAACATTTGTTGACAAGCCAATGCCCAAGAATGGATACACTCCAAAGCTGGAAGCCCTGTGAATAGCCCTAGTAAATGCAGCAGTATTCATGTGTGCTTGTAAACTCAAAGGCTCACAAACATTTCAGTTTGACCTTTCAGCTCTCAACCATCCCTCAGCTCACTCAGTCAAGGTTACCCCTGTAGACCTAGAGAATATCTCTGAAGAGTACCAAGACTTTGCAGATATGTTCAGCAAGTCCAAAATTGAAACTCTACCTCCACACTGACCCTATGATCTAAAAATCACATTAGAGAATGGTGCAAACATGCCACAACCTCCCCTGTACTCACTCTTGAATCCAGAACTTGAGACTCTCCAAACATTCCTTGATGAACATCTGAACATGGGTTTTATTAGGTCCTCTCAGTCCATGCATAGCACCCCAATATTATTCATCTGAAAAAAGTATGGATCCCTTCAGCTATGTATTGACTTTTGGGCCCTAAACAAGGTAACCAAGGAGGACTACTACCCATTTCCACTTGTTTAGGACCTGTTGGATGCACCCCCAAAGGCCCATGTCTACATGAAAATTGACCTTTGGCATGCTTATCACCTCATCAGAATTGCCAAAGGCAATGAGTGGAAAATGGCATTCAAGGCTCAGTATGGGTCTTATGAATAGTTGGTAATGCCTTTTGGCCTCTCCAACACACCTGTGGCTTTTAAAATATTTATGAATGAGATCTTTGGTGACCTACTGGATGTTGAATGCCATCAGTTGGCTTAACCAAAATGCAAGTTCCACCAAGGTTCAGTTTGTGCCAATGAACTGAGAACAGATGAGACTTGGCTTCAACCTATTTGGGTTGTGTCCACTCTATTACATGTCACTGTATTTCAGAGGGGTCTTGGTCAGTTTAGTTGAAGTGTTCACAACCAAGTGAGTGGCTGTGCTTAAAAGGGAATGTGGGGCCTTTAGTTTGATTTCTGACTGAAGTACATAGATGAACAGAGATGACTTAAATACTAAACTAGAATGGGGATAAATGACTGGACTAAGGAATGGGGAGTAAGGAATGTATCTAATAAGACATGGAGACAAGGGGTGTATGACTGTATGGGAACCAAGGTTACCAAACCAAGGTTCACATGTATGTGAGGGACTTGTAATGATTAGACATATATGAAGTCTGGTCAGGACAACCAAGTTACTGAGGGTTCAGTTGGATCATACTCTGACACTGGATCACTGCATGGTTGCTTACATAGATGCTATACTTATCTATTCAGACTCTATCAACAACACTGTGAACATGTCTGAGAAGTGTTATGATGTTTTTGAAAACATGGTCTTTTTGCCAAAGCAAGCAAATGCAAATGGTATAAGAACTTGGTTGAGTTCCTTGGTTACATGCTCCAAACCAAAGGACTCACTATGGCTGAGGACAAAGTCAACACAATCTGGGAATGACCCAAACCTTGGAAAGTATGAGACATACAATCTTTCCTTGGGTTTGCAAACTTCTACTGTCATTTCATTTTCAAACTATTCAGACATCACTGTTCCTCTCACCTAACTGACACATAAAGGCACACCCTGGGTGTGGACCAAAGACTGTCAAAAGTCTTTCAACTACCTTAAGGCAGTGTTTGCCTTGGCAACAATCTTGGCACATAAACAATGTAGTAGTGTTAACAACCACTGAGGAGTGTAACTTTTAGATCTCAAAACAGTTTTCTCTGAGCCTACTGTTAAAAAGTTGTTTTATCCCCATCATACCTGCTCCCAAGTTTGCAATTGGATCCTCACCATTTGTGAAGGCACAATTCTTTTGAACCACTTGGCTGACTAAGAAGCTAGCCAAAAAAGTTTCTCAGTCCCTTCAAGATCACCACCCAAGTTGGTACACTCCTACCCTCTTCAGTTACCATCTGGCATGCGTGCAGTCCACCTGGTCTTCCATTTCTCAATTCTCAAGCCTGTGACTCCTAATACTATCCCAAACAGAGTCCAGTCACCTCCTCTGCCAGTAGAAATTGATGGTGAAGTCAAGTACAAGATAGTCAAAATCCTTGATTCTAAGGTAGACTGACACTGAAAACATCATAACTTGCTCTACCCAGGCTTGTAATGAAGGTACCAATGACATCCTGGATGCTTGTGACTGAACTTGATCACATACCCAAGATTGTTGCCAAATTTCATTCAGCCTACCCTGCTAAGCCAGGACCATGCCCCCCCTTATCTGAACCTGTTTTCTGTTTCTCTGAAACTTTGAACAGTCATTTTTATATTTACTAATGGTCTATCTAAGTACAAGTCCTATTTCTCACAACATCTGTCTCTGATACCACCTGATACCCAATGTTTACCCTCAGTTCCTCTGACTTATCCACAAATTCTCTACTTGTTTCACTCACATGCTGAACTGAGCTTCACCCAAACTTGGCACTTCTCACTTATCACACACTTATCTTTAAGTCTTTTAGTTTTTTCACTTCACTACACTTCCTGCTTCCAAACCAAAATTTATTAAACAAAAAATATTACAAAACAACAGTATATAATTATCCTCCTGTTGTTCTTTCCCCTCCTGTGTCTCTCTCTCCTTCAGTTCCTCCCAAGCCTTTGCACCTCCCAAACCCCCTTGAACCTCAGATGGTTCCACTTGGTTACTAACCTGACCCAAACCTAACACCCAGTCTTCACTCTGAGAAGACCTGGGGTCCCTTGGTGTGTTGGTCTCAGACCGCAGTCTGTGTCAAAGTATGATCTACTGAGCCTCGGTTCCCTTGGCCTCACCAACCAAAGTCTGACCGACTGTATTACAAGCTACAGACTTCCAAGTCTTGCAAGTATTAATTTGGTTTGGTTTGGTTTGGTTTGGTACATCATTACTATATTCTTTATTACTCGCTCGCTTCGCTTCGGTACATGTATGGGCATGTATGCCCGCCTTCATTCTTTCTAGTACTTTCACTCCATATATCTTCATACTAGTTTCCATGCTTAATGCAGCCCTGTTGCATATCTTAAATGTTTCTCTTTCCCTATATAAGCTACCTATTATCTGTATGTATTCTTCATTTAGATAATCGACTTAGTTAGACATACGTCCTCTAGTTCTTAAGCCCCTTCGTCCACCGCTTGGTTCCGACAACCTCAGACACTAACCGAACCTTGTCCAAAATATAGTGGCTCAGCAGATAGATAGGCGCAATGCACGAACATTGAAGCCAACGCCACGTCAGTCTTCGGCTCATTGGACTGAGCT